>JAFELO010000508.1:442780-464708 GCA_017140195.1 Eumaeus atala
AGTGCTAGCTTTAATTTTTCAATGCCTCGATGAGCCTGAATAAACTGGTGTGAATTAAAGACCCTCATGAACGGATTTACGAAAGAGAGGCTCGGTGATATGAGACTTCGCCCTCCTCTTATCCACATAAGTCCACTAATTATAATAAAACTCAATTCCGTTCAACATTAGTATCTGTGGTCATTGTGTGAAGCTCCGACGACACATAGTATCCCCAATTCCACAAAGCGTAGTGTTGTAACCAAAATAAATCGTCGCCGAAACGTCACCGTCGAGTTTATATATAGAATTGCAAACGTCTTTAACGCCAACTAATCGTGTCAGCTATATTTACATCACTAGCGGAGCTGTGCGTTAAGAATAAACAAATGTCAGTGTCGTCTGTTTATACGTGTAGTAAATGAACTGAGACTGCTCGGAGTATATTTAACATAGTAAATATACTTCTGAATGCTGTATTATTAGCAATGTCTTTTCTGTTATCTTGATTATGGAGAGACGAGGTAATAGGAGAACGACCACAGTGCATAAAAGGTTTCTATTGTGGAATTCAAATTAGGGAGCATAGATACCAAGGAACGTCAAACTATGTGGCGCCGTATGAAGAAGGACATGAGAAAAGAGCGTCAAAATGTACAGATATTTTTTATAAAACAAAGTCCTTAGGAGCGGTCTGTCTGTGTGTGATCGATTTTCTCAAAATCTACTTAATTGTTTTTCAACTTTTTGGCATTCGCCAATTTATGGATCGCTTGCCGAGGAAAGTTTGAGTATATAATTTGTTTAGATACGTGTTATCGGGCTCAGTTGGGGGGAATCGCTAGTTTCTAATAATATCAGTTCTGCAGTGGACTGTGGAACCATTCGCATATATAATTTTTCCTCACACTCTACCATCTTATAATCTAGACATAAAATACACCCACACAAGGATCTTCGCGCTAGGCCCCTAATGGGCTAGGCAAAGAAAACGGAGCGCCAACGGAGACATTAAAACTGTTCAAAAATACATTCTGCCTTTAATTTTCCCCTCCAGTTGTGATTATGCTTTTAATTTCTCTCAAATCTGTTATAATTTGTTGTAATCAAGTTGCCAGCTACGTTTTATAGATCAGCTGTAGCCAAAATCACACAAAGAACACTGTTAACATGACATTGACAAGGATGTGAAATCCTTTCTACTCTTCTTTGAAAGTGATTTTCCCGGTCAATGTTCAATTTGGCTACAATGCATCTAAGGTTTCTGACCTTACGTATTTAAAACTGTTATGTAAATATAGCATTAGCACCGAATTAACCTTGAGTAGCGGAAACACTGACTGAATGACTCGCAGCGCCTGTCAATGGCACAATGCACACGTGAGAAATAGGTCAACGCACGGAGCTTAAAATTGTGATTTAAATGCGTCCATATAGTGTATCATCGAACCATCAGTTATAGCACAAGGTCACTTTAGTAGTCTCATATGTTGCATATCTGTCAAGATATTTACATAGTCTGTACTGTGATGACAGCTGATGCCTGTGTAAGACATACAATATCCAGTACGGCCCCGAGAGCCATGAGATGAGGTCACATTCTGTGTGTACCTCAGTGATGTGCTATAGCTTGCCATCATACAATAGCTAGAGCCCATCGCTTACGATGGTCACACAGCCCTCCACATGTTATCCTAACATAACGCATCAACACACATAACTGTATAACACCATACTCAAAAAAATCTTCTTTAAAGCGTGCTTACCTTAAGCTTCACCCTACTAGATGTTAGCTAAGTTTGAGGTCAGCAAAATGTTAAGTTTCAAATGTACATACAGCCCCTCGTTCTGTAGCTTTTAACTAAGCTTACATTCAGACAATCTTTTGATGCATGCGCATACCCAAAAAGCTGGGCAACATTAGTGCTCATGCATACCTATAGTGTATTTTTATTGTGTGAGGTGTAAACTATAGGATTGGCGAGAATAATGAAACACGCTTTTAAGCCACTCGTATATCCGGGGACTGGTTTTACAACGGACGTTATTTCGTCATCATCAAGATCATCATTATCAGCCCCTATCGGTCTCTCTCAATGAACGCCAAGACGACCGATCTCCTGCTACTCGCATCTATCTCGCACCGGCTTACTGTACAGAGTTCGTCTTCGGACGTTATACGCGAAGACATAATTATTTACCTACCCGCACTTATTACTATTTTATTAGCAACATACATTACATCAACGAACAGCCGTAGTCACTAACGAAAACATTCACATAGAGGCTATGCAGTCATGCTGCCCTTCTTCCACCACTCCAATGACCGACAAAGTGCGACAAGTGACGCAAGTGCACACAGCGCACTAAACGCGACAGCGTTGTTGTCGCTGTGTGCACTTGCGTCGCGCGATGAGACTAGATAAAAGGACTGAAAGGTCCATCCTCCCCCAACTCTAACGTTGCGGTAGTTAAAATGATCATCGCTGAAGAAAATCTTTGGTTCATACAGAGAATCACAACCGGGAGAGGGGGGCATTTCTCCTTCACCCTCTGCTCTCCTTCTCCCAAACGGTACGGGGGTATTATTTTTCCTAATTTAATTGCCTTTTGACTATTTCAATAAGTGCGAGGAAGAATTCTCCTTACATGTACTTTGCTCGCAGGCAAATTCTACCGCTGGAGTACTGATAATATCGGCGATGAGAAATCCGTCTACTCGCTCTAGTAATAATCGAATTGTTATTACAATAATGTAAATATTAACATTTCCATTGTATGTTATAGCACCGACCTGTGTTAACGCCCGGGTGATTCCGTTCCAACTAACCGTAACGTAAATGGTACATAGCTTAAAGCCTTCCTTGGGAAATAGACTATCTAACAGTGAAATATTTTTTAATCGGAAATATAATCCTGAGAATAGTGGTTAAAGAAACATATTTTTCACTTTTATAATATCAGTAACAAGCATCACCTCGTCACTCGTGCCCTTTTAGTCGTAGCATTATGGTATATAGCATATGGCCTTCTTTCCCCAGCCACTCGCATGTAATAGACACAGACACATTTTACGTTTACTAGCGTCTCGGCGTCAATTGCGAGAGGAACGATGATGATGATGTTAGCATTACTACTGCAGTTATACTTATATATATAACTATAAATTCTGTCAATTAAGAGGCTGGTGATCAAATACAAATCCCATAGAGGGCGAACCGGCAACTGATTGGCTTAAAAGGTTCTACGATGCTAGCTACTGAATAGAGGCTATTGTAAATTAACCCAGAAGCTGAGCCATAGCCACTAATTGGGCCCTAACTTGGACAAAAGCCGACAATTACTGTCCTGCAGATTCTATCGCATGTACGGATTCAAATATTTAGAGTTAAATGTAAACTAACTAAGCCAAGATTTTAAATGCACTTGTGCCTACTTTGCTTTCATTAGTATACAATTTAAGTTTAGCAAGGTAACACCTAACATCATGTATATAGACAATACCTTATATGCACATAAATAAAATTGAAGTGTCCGTGAGTGTTTTCAATAGCACTTGGTTTTTTATACTTGGTTTTTATATTAGTAACAACCGTTCCCAAAACGTCTATCAGTTTATTATTCTGTTGGGATGATCTCTGAAACAGCTGAACTGATTTTAATGGAACTATCACATAAAACATTTTATAGGGTAGGCTAAGTTTTTAAATCCAGCCCCTTGCAAATCGCTTGCAATCCGCCAAAAGCGTCTAATAAACAAAGTTACGTATAATTTACAAAATATAGTAATAATAAAAATATTTTTAAACAAACAGTATATACAATATGACGTAAATATTATCTGCTAAACATTATTTACGTAATTTAAAATTTTATGTCACATATGTTTTTACAATTGTAATAGTTGTTTATAAGAACCCACTGATATATATATATATATATATATATATATGCTTAAACATTGTCAATTTTAGCTTCTTTAGGTCACTAGGTACTTTATTGCATAATTTTACACGCATATTTAAACAGCTTTTGATGAAATTTAGTTTATCGTTGACTACAAGCTTATATGAGTCAAGTCGGCTACGAGAATTCATTTCTTCGGCCGAAGTGAACTGGTATTTGTGCCTATATACAAACATAGTTGCTTCAAAGAAATAAAGCGATGGTAGCGGTAATAAGCCGAGATGCTTAAAGATTGGTCTACAAAACTCATCTGGTCTAAGCCCACATATAGCTCTTATCCACTTCTTCTGTGCAATAAATACTCTGTTATGGACGGTGCTGTTGTCCCATAATAAACGTAGGAGAGACTCGACATAAGCACGGTAAGACATAATAGCCGTTTTTGTATTAATAATAGTTTTTAATTTCTTAAGTGCAAATGAGAACTTATGCATCTTAGTGGAAAATTCTATATGTGATTTCCAACTTAAATTTCCATCTACAGTTATCCCCAAGAATTTTGTATGAGTAACTTCTTGTAGTTTTAAAATATTAAGTTTCGCTTTATTATTGTTATAATTTCCCCGATTAAAAGTTTGATTTATTTAAATTAATTATAAGATATATTATTGATGTAATAATATATAATTAAATCTTCAATTGTATTATTTATATCATTTTCATGGTAATTTATAGTATTTTGTGTTTTATTTGATGTTATAATAAGTGAAATGTCATCTGCATATAATATAAATTTGTGATGTGTAATTTTTACTACGTCATTTACATATAACAGGAACAAAATAGGCCCGAGTACGCTCCCCTGAGCCACACCTCATCTGTTGTATTTATATTCTGATAAATATGACGTGACTTCTGTATTGTCATTTAGTCCAGTAACTGAAATACTGTTGTCTGTTGAATAGGTAACTCGAAATCGACTTGAGTGGAGGACCTCTAATCCCCCTATCTTCTAATTTTTGTAGCAAGAGCTCATAGTAAACGAGGTCAAAAGCTTTGCATATGTCAAAGAATAGCCCTGTAGTAATAAAATTATTAAATTTTTAACCTGGTAAAACTAAATACAAATAGGCTATATTGTTAAATATCACGATATGAGCTTGTCCAGGCTATGTGGGCTTTAGAATGGAAAACGATAAAAACTGGTGGCTTCGTAGTAATATAAAACAATATGCACTAGACCACTATACATTACATAGTAAGAGGTTAGATCTATATGTTCAGTAGAGGAAGAAGAAAACGATATAAAATCGCTTCGACACGCGTTTGGCGTGCTAAGAGTTGCCCTTTAACAATGATTATGATGCTGCGATGAAAGGTGCGCAGAGAAGCAAGGGAGAATGAAAACTTTATTCTGGACGTCAAGCTTAGCGTAACGTTATACTACACACGATTTTATTCCTCTTTTTTGTACCGAAAGCCCTACTAAAAATCCAGAAGAAGTAAGAAAAACAAATTCTTCTACCTATCCGCAATTATCATTTCTATTGTACAATCCCTTCTCTATGATTTGACGAAAAATGCGTTCAGTAGTGATAAGCAGGCTGTTTTGATACGAACACTATAAAATTCCCCCTGGCGCTTTTTATACTTATAGCCCTTTACAGGTGGGTATAATCTTCAACTTGACGTACAACCCTCAGACCCCTAAATGTCAGTAAATCCCCCGTGAGGCGTGGCCGACACGTCCCTCGCCATCCATAACAATGGCAGGTATATTTTTTACAAGACCGCCATAGTCTAGCCGTCCTCTGTAATTTATGGAAATGCCCGCGAACAAAACACACGACAAAAGGTGTCTACTCGAAATTAAGTAGATGGGTCAAGTATCGTGTTATCTATTGTTTAAGCATTGTTCGCCGCGCGTCCCTATTGTGTAATTGAGGATATAATTTATTCCATTATTCAAAATTTTAATTGCCTTAGATGTGGAATATTTTATACAAAGAATTTACGAATTATAACAAATTATTTTTATGTATCAGAAAATATATATTATATTTACTTTTTGCAGTTAATATATCCATGATAGTTAGTATAGTACTAGGATCTTATAACAAAGTTTCTTTTTCGTAAATATGCTGTTATTGACGTCTTAATTTTACGCGAATGTTACTTATTACATAAATACGACTTTTACTATAAAACTACTTTTACGGATTTTATCGCGGTTTATTTAATTATTTTACTAGCCCAACGTTTCATATCTTCTAGAACGTTCTATTACATTAGGGAAATGTATTGTTATTACCATTCTTATACGATAAGTAAAATATTAATTTTCTATTCTAGCTTTAAGTAAATACAATTATACGGAAAACAAACCATGAGGGTATTCCATATAAACGACATCTACAGTAGTTTCTCGTAACATGTAAGTACACTATGATTTAATATTAGTTTTGTGTTATTTTCATAAATTACATAGATATTATTATGTTGAAATTAAGTTTATTTGTCTGTAATTAGTTGTAAAAAATATGGCTGTAGTTTATTTTCTACATTGTTTTGTGTAATATTCTTCTTGAGATTTTTAGGTAGCCGATTAATCAAATTAGATATTACACAAGCCAATCGCCTTTGTCCATACCTATTGATATACATAATTTAGTGTCATCACGATCCGGAGATTGAGTAAGTATTGTGTACTTTTTTTTAATTTTTAAAGGTTTTTCCGTAGCTTGACAACTCATATGATATAATACATTCCGCCAAAGTTTTATAAAGGGACAGTAGTTTTATATAGGGTATTTTTTGTTTTATTATAGAAAATTTAACTAACATTGTACTAAGCCTAAGCCTATCACATACAAGATTAATATCTTCTTTCCGGCTTAGTCTATCATCTGTATGTCCAAGGGCTGGGCAACCCCATATATGGAGGTGGAGTTGGTCCTTAGGGGCCGTTACTAGCCGTCGAGGTGCCCTGATGACTGTTGTTCCGGAGCACCCCACCAAGGGCAGCACTGATGGCACTCGCGGTGGTTTTTGTGGCTATTCGGCACTATCATGTGCCGCGAGTCCCACACACCACTGGACCCCACCCAGGGCCGGTGAAGGTGAGTAAATGCGTTTCCCCGCGACAAAAAAAAAGATTTTTTTTTAAGAGAGCCTATATTGTGATTAATACTGGCGTACATTGATTCTGTTTTATATATCTTAAATAATTATTATTATGTACATGTACTTGTTTTGTAAATTAACTAATTATATGATTGCTACTTTGTGACATGTGCCAATTTTCGTTTCTCATAATTAGTTTTATATAAATTCAAATCCAAGTCATGGTTTTATTAGAATTATGCTGCTACTAAATCAAACTCTACTGTAACTACTAGGTAAAGTATATGATTTGCTTCATAATTTAGCGATATTATCAGCTCGTTACGTTTCATCTTTATCGATCTTATCTTTGCAATACTAATTTATGGCCCCTATTGCAGACCAGGACGATAATATGGTAAATGCTTCACTACCCTTTGAAGCCGGATGGTACCGCCGACACATGCTAATTGGACATAATTTATGGCGCGAAGGGCAGCGTCGCTAATTACGTTTCTATATCGCTTCAATCTCGCCCTTGCATCGTATGGGGGTACATTAATTAGTGTGTTTGGAATACGTGGCGTACTATCGTGACGATCTTGTTATGCTGTGTTCGTTTATCACGTCAATGTAATTGTCGGACCCAACTTACAAGTA
Source organism: Eumaeus atala (assembly GCA_017140195.1). Classification (NCBI taxonomy): domain Eukaryota; kingdom Metazoa; phylum Arthropoda; class Insecta; order Lepidoptera; family Lycaenidae; genus Eumaeus; species Eumaeus atala. Next base: position 450,428 of record JAFELO010000508.1, read on the forward strand.
AAATTGTTCAATTTTGAACATAGATCTATCTGAGTTAACGTCAAAACAGTCGCGATTAAAGATAATTTAAACAAATGGACACATTTCATTTTTATTTTATGATCGTCTTCAAATGAAGTTCCAAATTAAATACGCTTTATTTTGAGGATATTTATTATGAACAATGCAAAAATTGGGTTTAATACGTTCTGAGGTTCGGAGGATAAGCAAATGTATTCCATTAACCATTCACTTGATCTCAAATCTTTGGATCATTAGTGTTCCCAAAAACCCCCACAAAATGCGAAAATATAGGTGTTATGTTTAATAGAAGAATCCTTGGTAATAATTAGTTATTTTTTTTAATTAAAAACATTTTGCCCAAGAGGCCTTAGGGCCTCTTGGGCAAAATGTATCGTTTTGTGTGTTTGGTATTTACTACACCAATTAAATTCATACACTCGTACAATAAAACTCCCACCAGCCAGTAGCTCCCATCCCTAACCTCATAAACTCATACTGCAATCAACAGATTACGTTAACCTAGATAAATAGCGGCCCTTTAAATAAACTTTCTATTTTTCGACAGTGAGGCCGATTTCGACTGTGGGCGAACGTGTTTCGTAATGAAACAAAGGAAAGCTTCAGTGCATACATCGCACCAAATATCAATAATGCCAACCGATTAATGTTCAGTGTGTCATCGATGTTTTTTTTTTTCAACGCATAACACTTTGCCAAATACAAATACGGTAGGCATGTATGTAAATATTGTTAACCTTCTTCATCTGCATTGCTTTGCATTTTAATAATGGTGTGTGCTTTTGTTTTTTTTTTTTTCAGATATTGGATACTTTTCTTGGGTGGGTACCAGCAGTGAGTGGAGCTCCTAGTATATTATTAGAGCTTAATGCCCATTAGAACCACCGCGAGTACCATCAGTCCCGACTTTGGAGAGGTGCCCCGGAACTATAAATCAGCTCGGCGGCTAGTCGGTCCCCTAGGAGACAACCCCACAAACTTCGGGACAATGCAGTGGTATGAGGTTCCCATCTTCAACCCTTGCCCCGTGCGCAAAAGCGTCTCCTTGTTAGCACCCTCGTGTTATAACAGGGTTCACATAACGGTGTCTTAACTTTACGTACTTAACTTTACTCATTACAATAAAACTACTTTTACGGATTTTATCGCGGTCTATTTCATCACTTAACAACTAGCCCAGCGTTACAGAAGCTTTACAGCGACCACGGTCACGGGCTTACGGAGATAACAGATAACATATATGATATGAAACACCGACGTCTTAAACCTGCGGTCTGTGAGCATGCTGAAGTTGGCCCCTGCCATTACATTAGATTTGATAAAGTGCGAATCCTCACTAGAGAACGCCGATTCCTTCCATGAATGATCCGTGAGGCTATTGAAAATATTTTTTTGCCAAATTTCAATAGAGAAGATGGCTGGGTTCTTCCCTCTGTTTGGGACCCAGTGGTGAACATAATTATATCAAAAGCTGAACAGCACACCTCACGACAGGAAGGTATAATAAGTACAGTTTGCTAGTAACTAATTATTTATAATTATTCGGTTACTTTTAATACATTATGGCATCAGGGCATAAAAGTAGTTTTATTGTAATAAGAGTATTACAAAGAGAGCTAACCCCTCGGTTCAATTAGTTTCGCCCAAGGTGTTGTTGTGTGTTGTGGATTCACACACGGATACCAAGCCCCGCCGCTGCGCCATGGTCGGAAGGGCATAGGATACTCAACTTACCTGGGCAACAAGAATCTAACGACACCGCATATGTCAAAATTGGTTGAACGTCTAAATGTGTCAACCCGTTCAGACTGTAACACAAGAACCTATCACATATGCTCAAAAACATCTCTCGTTCTGACGCAGTCGGATAAAAATGAGGTTCAGATCTTAAGTCATCAAATGATTCACCAATACATTAGTATGCCATCAACACAATGCATTATTTAATGTGATTATATTAGCATATAATAAGGCGACGCTAGATGGTGCCTTAATGAATCCATCAATCATAAATTTGCCATTCAGCCCCCTTATAGAGCTGAAGAGGTGTTGCCGCTTACAAAGCGGACCCTTTATTTGTTCAGACGCCACCTTTAAAAGCTTTGTTCTATTCCCGTACCTCACGTTACGTTTGGTTTGATTTTTTTGTAGCCTATACTGTGCCACGGCTCGTCTGCGTTGTTACAATGAATATATCGACAACTTTTTGTAGCCTATACTGTGCCACGGCTCGTCTGCGTTGTTACAATGAATATATCGACAACTTTTTTATAGAATAGGGGGGTACAATCCATCGGAGCCTTTTTACGACTACCGACACCCATGAGCATCCACATAATTACTATTCCGATGCATTGCCCACCTCCCTCCCCCCAATGGGCCAGCGTCTACTCACAAACCGCACGAAAGGCGTCACTTTACGGTGGTATTGTGTATGCGATAGGTACCTCCCCCAATTACGTTGCGTAGGAGGATTCCGTTACATGGGAGAATATGCAGCATGGCACTACCTCCTCCTAAAGATAATCTACCAAAGAGGAACTGTTTTTTATAGAACAGGGAGGTAAAAGGAGCAATTTGTACCTTTTGATAACTAACGATGCCCACAGACACCGGCATAGCTGCACTAGTCGGCATGTAGATACGTTGCCTTTCATCCCTCCTTCCCTCCAATAGATCACATATTTCCCAAAAAAATACAACTATTTATAATAATGTAATGTAATGTCGTCCTAGCCGAATATCGACTACAGCGGCCATCTCTATTGGCAAGAACCATCTGCGCGGGACATATTATAGTGCACAAGTGTTTGCGCAGACACAAGTGCACTCCCTATGCCCTCAATCTTCTGTACAGATGGGACGGATATTCGGCACGGCCGGAGAGAAATCAGGCGCAGGCAGTATTTATAAACTGTGTCAGCACTTATCTCGGAAATGCAGCTTGAGTTTAATCTACTCATACCGGGAGCTTCAAATTGTTTCTTAAGACATAATCTCCAAACAAAAGGGTACACACAAAAACATTAGCATATGATGGAAGAGGTAGTGGCATGTTATATAGGAGGAGGTGGTGCTATGCATGGTGCATGACAATTCATCCTCCTATGGAATGGGATTGGACCAGCACGACTGGGTAAGACCTCTCGCTCACTTGATACCATCGTGCTGGTTTCTTTTTGTACATTTGTTGTTATAGCGACAGCTACTTTCGAGTTCGATCGAGAGAGGATCGGCCAGTTCAGTGAGTGAAGAAATAAAAATAGTGAAATCCAGTGCCTTCTGTTTCCATCTCGCTCGCACAACCGTACGGATCCGTTCCAGCACGCTACAGCTGTCCTTTTCAGGATAGCGTCTTTTTCAGGACGTGAACGCCGAACGTGCCGGGACTTTTTACTGTTGAAGCCTGTCGCTGTGACGTCACGTCGGTTTATTACAAACGGGCGTGATCATCGGGCCGCCCCGCCGAAAACAGTGCGACTACAAGGATCGCTGAGGACAACACCCGGCTCGGTTATGAGTAAGTGCTCCATACATTAGGATGTCTCAGCCTACCGATCACGGGCCTCCCGCCCGCATCAGGACCGCTTCCACCTCGTCCACTTCATCCACCCGCTCGCTCAAGAGCGACCCGAGGATCAAGAGCGGAACCCCACCAACATCATCCTCCGCAGCCAAGAACCCTATCACCACCGCAAAACTCCAGCTGCACACCAGCCAGGTGAGTAAGCCCCACACCAGCCCCGCCGTGAGTGCACCGCACACGCAATACACCGGACGGCGCCGGCATGCAGTGCGATGGACACCGATGTCCATTCGCTTGTATGTGCCCCGGCGACCCCCGGGCGCGAGGCCGGGTCCGTGCAACCGCCTCACGAAGAGTTGGATTGGGCCGACTTTATCATCAAAAATAGGGAGTACCTACATGCTCCGGAGTTCCTGCGCACCATGGTCGGCTACCAGCAGTCGCTCGGCATCATTGATGCAGAGGGCGAGTTCACCGCCGACGCTGGTAAGCGGCTAAAAGCCCTGAAAAAGCGGGCACGCTCTCCATCACCGGCCGCACGAACTGACGCTCGTTCACCCCCGGTAAAGAAGTCTTCGAACACATACGCGCGTGGCGGCAACACCCCCACCATCGACGTCAGAGCAACAGCAACGGCCAATCAGCGCGCCCGGCCCGAGTGGGGCGATGCCGCCGAAAATTTTTTCGAGGTACCCTCCACTCATCGTCGAGCGCTTACCAAACTGGACGCGCCATTTCCAAGCGCTCCGAGACCGGCTCGGACACAATAGCAGCGGCCGCCCTTACGGGCAGGATGTACGCTTCACTCCGAGGGACGAGAGCGAGTACCGTATCACGCAGAGATACCTCTCCGATCTAGAACGCGATGAGGGAATCTCGTGGTTTTCGTTCGCTCCCGGCGGACTGCCGCGACAGACCGCGAGGACGAAGTGGTCGCTCAGGTAAGGGAGTACTTCGCCCGCGAGGGCTCCCCCTCTCAGTCAGCTCAGAAGACCGCCACCACAGCAGCACCCGCCTTCTTCGTTTCGCCGAGCCAGGTCCGTTGCGCCCTCCTCAGTGCAAATCCCAGGAAAGCCCCAGGCGCCGAACGAGATTCCTAACTCGGCTCTTCGACTTGCCTCTCCCAGGACAGCAGCCACCATAGCCCGGCTGTTTAACGGAATATACCGCACGGGCCACTTTCCTATCCAATGCAAGACAGGGGAGGTAATCCTGATCCCCAAGAAGGGGAAGAGCCTCCGGTCTCCCGCCGGCTACAGGCCCATTACCCTGTTGCCTGCGATTCCTCCTCGAACGCCTCACCCCTTACCTGCCGACTCGGGCCGATCAGTTCGGCTTCAAGACCGAGCACTCGACCACCCACCAACTCATCCGCGCCATACACTTCATCACCATCGCAGTCAACTAGAGGGAATCAGTCGCGGCGCTCTTCCTGGACATGGAGAAGGCGTTCGAACGCGTCTGGCACGAGGGTCTTCTCTTTAAGCTAATCGCTTCACAGGTTCCCAGTCCTCTAGTCACCATAGTACGGTCGTTCTTAAACCGCCGCACCTTCTACGTCAGAGTGGAGGATGCTCGCTCGCTCACATGCCCCATCGGGGTCGGAGTGCCCCAGGGTAGCTGCCTCTCCCCAGCTCTATTCAACAGATAAGTCGACGACATCCCCAGTAACAAGGGGGTCATGGCCGCCCTGTACGCCGACGACACGGCGTACCTTGCCAAATCGCTGAACCACCAACACGCAGCTGCCAAGATCCAGAGGATCCTGGAACGACTCCCCGACTGGCTGTCGAAATGGTGGCTGAGCGTCAACACCGCCAAGTCACAGGCGGTGATCTTTCCCCGCTTTCGGAGCCTCCCACAACCCCTGACGCTCGGCGGCGAGCCCATCCCCTGGGCCTACCAAGAGAAGTACCTGGGCGTCTGCCTGGATGCCGGCCTAACTATGGGTCTCCAAGCCTGCGCCTCTGCAGCACAGGCCTCCGCAGCGCTTTGACAGCTGCAGCCGGCGCCGTCGAGGTTCATTACGCTTAAGGTAAAACTCTTAATATACAAGGTCTACATCCGTTCCCGCCTGACGTATGCGGCTCCAGCGTGGTACCACTTACTGGCGCTCTACCACAAGCGTTGACTGCGCGCGGTCCAATCCAGGGCCCTGCGCCGCATAGTCGATGCCCCCCCGATCGTCACGAATTCCACCATTTCCCGGGGCCTTCAAGTGGAGGACCTCGACAGGCATATAGCCGGCCTGGCCTCCCGCGTGTTCGCCAAAGCTGACGCTTCCGCTCAGACCACGCTCCGTCATCTCGCCCCCTATCACAGGCGACCTCGTGACCCATCCGCGCGACTCCGCGCAGTCCCCCTGATGTGCTGGACGATGGACCGTCGCGGGCGCCCACAGGAGTAAGGACGCCTGCGGTCTGTTTTTGTTTATGTTCTTGTTTCCTGTAATTTTTCATTTTTTACCTTGCTTTTATGCTGATTTTGACACTGATTTTCATTCACCAATCATTGCTTCCCCCCTCTAAGAACTCATCATCAGGCCTCCTAGCTCACACGCTTACTAACGCTTCACGCTTTCACCATTCATGCTTTCATTCTTCATACCCAATCATGCTTTCATTACTCTTGCTTCTACTGCTACGCATCCTGTCTCCCTTACTGAACGCTCTTGCTCCTTCGTATCCAAGTCCCCGTAGTGGGGTTCCTATCACGTAAATACGGTACGGGAATAGCTTCCTTCCCTCCTTTTCCTTCTTTTTAGAAGGCCCGGGGGTCTCACGCGCGCGCCTAATCAGCGGGCATTCCGTCCTTGGTCGCTGGCTGCCACTCGCTGGGCCTTCGCCGGGATTACCGGCGATCTCACCCGGTGGTGGCAGACCGCCCAGGACGACCCCGCTGTGAGGACGAGCGCCCAGGCCCCATTGGCAACCGCCTCCTTAATGAGACCTGTACAGGTCACCCCAACGACAGCTCCATATAAATGGAGTGAGACCCCGCTGCCGCCGGAAGAGGACCACAGTCCTGATACGGCCCTCTTTGCCCCCTTGAGCCCCGTATGAGATGATCCACTCGCGCTCGCGCTACTTTCTAGCTATTACGGTTCGTGGGATAAAGCCTGGTGACAGACAGACTGACGGTGGAGTCTAAGTAATTGTCCCGTTACCTTTTTGGTAAGGAACCCTAATTAACGGCCACTGAAGTGAACAATAATGTCATCATTACACATGTTGTTCTTGCCAGCGAAATGCAGCTGTGCCATAATAAGCTTCTAATAATACCGTAGCTATATGAGGAGCAGATCTGTGCCAGTTCCGTGTACCAAATGACCATACATAAAGTTAATTACTCTTTCATGATTTGTTCTAGTTTTGTGTGACGCAAGTTTCAGGATTGTAAAATGCTTTGATGGCTACATCATGGTATTAAAGCGTTATACGGTTTAGTAACAGTTAAAACGGTTTTTAACGGTTTCTGGTGTTTTTGAAGTGTGAACTAGGAGGGCGATGTTATATTCATAGTAAGGTGAAGTTAATTCTCAGTATAAAAAATATTTGGGACAAAAGCTGCGTAGAACCTCAATGGTGCCACGGCAAGTTTTTTTTTAATTGTACCTCATAGGGGGATTAACGAGTGCTTGTGTGATCGGTTTGCTATCTATTAACGCCCATTAACATCCGCAATGCTCCCTTTATCACCCGTCCCCCCTCTCAAGCGACACAAAACGCAACACCTTTTTTGATTCGGCTGTAATGCAGTATGACATTACTTCTTACAAAAGTGCTCGAAAATTAGCTTCTTTCATAGTAAAAAGGGCCAAATCGGCACTTTTGGATGACTACCGACGCCCATGGACATTCGCATGATTGTCATACAGATGTATTGCCTTCCTATCCCCCGCGGTTTGTGAGTAGCCGATGGCCCATTGGGGGTCCCCATGGGGCCATCGGCCACTCACGAACCGCGCGAAACGCGACAGCCACGCTCTCAGTTTACGCGGGTATCAAGTGAGTGAGAGGTACTTCCCCGGTCGTGCCGACCCAAATACGTTGCATAGGAAGATGTACTGTAATGCAGCATGCGTGGCACTGCCTCTTCCTCTTTTTTGCTGACGCGGAGAAACGTATTTACGCGCCTTTACTAGCCCTGGGTGGGGTCCGGTGGTGTGTGGGACTCGCGGCACATGATAGTGGCGAATACCCACAAAACCACCACGAGTACCATCAGTGCCGCCCTTAGTGCGGTGCCCCTGAACAACAAATCATCAGGGCACCTCGACGGCTAGTCAGCCCCCTAAGGGACCAACTCCACCTCCGAGATGGGGTTGCTACGCACTACAGGACAACCCCACCAATTTTGGGACAGTGCAATGGGGTGAGGTTCCCATCTTCGGCCTTGGCCCGTGCACAAAACCGCCACCTCATGTTGCTCTTTGATAATTCATTCTCCTCTTCTTATAAGAGGGGTACCGAGAGCGACTCCTCCTGATCTTTAGCCCCTTCTTCTTATAAGAGGGGTGCAAAGATCCCCCTCTGTTCAATTAGCTTCGCCTGGGTACACTCCAGGCTAAGCCCCACCGCCACGACAAGGCTTGAACCATGGTGGGGGCACTACCTCTTCCTATTGTACTCAAAGATGATTGACCATAATGGCAACGAGTCATAGTAATGACATCGCACTTATTCTTCAATATTTTGAACCAATAGGTAGCGGAGGAAGCGAAATGAATATGAGTCATCTGCAAATTAAAAAGGGTATTATACTGAGTACATCTCGTTTATTTGTTTGAGAAAGAATCACGATATGAACGGCAATTAGTCTTATTATGACGCATGTGAGTCAGCGGAGGAAGTGTTTGACACAGCATGATGCATTCCTGTTTGAAATTCTCAAGAAGCTCTATGACGTAAGCAGTACTTGAATAAATAAGATGCATGTTAACAACCCGAGGAACTCGCGAGCACGCCTTTTAAAATAATATTCGTAATGAAAATTTTGAACGCACCCAATTTTATGGCATTTTTATTCATGAGCGTTTTGTACGTCTTTCAATATTAATTTGAAAATGGAATTTAAATATTCTATTTTCAAATCATGTTCGCCATTTTGTTAACATAAATGTAACAACTATTCTAAGCCAATATTATTTCTGTGAAGATATTTACATAGAAAGACGATACGTTATGAATAGATTCAATTATAATAATTATCTACATAAAGTTCCTACCGCACAATCGATTTATGAGTAACCAACCAATTATGAAACAAGATACATAATGCAGCTGCCGCTAAGTGATATTTTTAAATGCAAGCTCGTGATTTATAGTGACCGGATGCAAACGGACATACAAACATTTGGCTCTAATCACAACAGCACACAAAAGATTTTGTTTATTTCATTAATAGAGATGGGAAACTGTAGCATATACGAGTGGGTGGTCGATAATTATCGCTTCTAGGGATAATCCACAAAATAGCTCTCGTTAGTTTTCAAGTTGGCCATGTATCTCTCGTCTCACGCAGGAATGCTCCATTTATATTCATTCGTTAGACGTGAAATTTCTTCACATCATTTCATTTATTCTTTGAATGAATTGTGCCAAAATATTGGTAGAAATAATTTGTTAAATATGATATTTTTTACTTAACTACATTATTTGGTATATCATTAAATTGTATAAACAGCATCGTCGTCATTAGTTTTAATCAGTCTAATGCGGAACATATTAAGCTACTCCAGCAATGATGAGGGCATCAAGGCGCCGGCCTTGAATCATAAGACTATAATGCACCAAATTTTACTGAACTCACACTGAAGGTACTAATGTTAGCCCAGACCTGAGAAGAACCAGTATAATATACCAGTGTGTTCACTTTTATGTAAGGCTAGCCTCCGCCCCGGCTTCGCCCATGTATAACAGACTGACGCTGAATTATGAATATAAGTCGGCGTCTTTCATGGGATTCGTTATTAATAGGATTTTATTAATTTACATTGTTCGCTATATTATTAAAACTTTCGTCGGTCAAAAATCGCATGAACATCTGTTCAGTGGAGACAGCTTTTGGGTACTTTTTTTATAACACAGAAGATAGATGAAAATGTATTCTTTAACAATCGCTTAAGTACCTATACTTAAGAAGTTGTTAAAGAATACATTTTTCGACATTTCGGATGATAATCCTCAACTGTGTAATAACTTACCCACAATACATATTGGGATAGTAACACAAACATTACGCTATAAATAGAGATTATCTTAAATTACTTTATTTTAAAATGATTTCAACGGAAGCACTCGAACAACAGCAGCCGCTAAAGTGACCACTCGAGATAAAGCTTACACCTTAAATAGATTTGTGTTACTTTTAATTTATTTCATCTGAACACTTACGCACTAATAGCAGATTGATTATGTCTAAATTAAAACATCTTCCCCGAGATCAGAAGATACATTTTATTACGCTTTAAGTCATTTAATGTACAGCTATCTTAACTGAATTTAAGCTCCCTCAAGGATAACGTTACTTGAAACATTCCTACCAAAATGCATATTAATTAAGTTCTGATTATATATATCCTACCCACTTTTTTATCCAGCTTGCATTAGAGTAGTGAAAGCGCAGACGAAGTTGGTGTTAATAGAAAGATTGATAGATACACAGAAGTGGATAGATAAATGCTAATGTAATAAATAATAATGGATGAGATAAATGCTAATGGTCATCCGTTTTCATTCAGTCATTTTATTGTCCAGTCGAGATATTAGCGTAGTGCGTTTTTTTACGGTTTTTTGTTAGATTTGTGCGAGTCCCAGGTGGTACATAAGCTGTATGTATCAGTATCAATCAACACGCGGCTGAAGTTTACTCCTTAAAAATGAACATTGTTCTGTAGGGAAATGTCCGTAAGCTACGTAAGCGCGGTATAGCGTTAAACTACACCGCGCTTACGTTTCTTTAGCACATTTCTCTACAGAATAATGTTCATTTTTAAGGAGTAAACTTCAACCGCGTGTCGATACCCGTCAGCGCCGAGGCCTTTTTATCTACAGCGCGGGAGCTGCCCCAGACGTCAGAGGCGGGGCAGGAGGGACATCTCGGTCCCTCTGGCCACGCTAATAATGGTTATATTAGTTGTTAGAAACACTCATATGGGGATGCATCTCTCTCGTCTACGGGAGAGAGGGGGTGGTGGTCCCCCTTTCGACCCTGAACCTAGTCTGGTCGTCAGACGAGCACTCATAGAAATCCGAAGAAGCTGTATTTCGCTTCGCTTCGCTTCCACAGCACAAGTTCAGGTGCGGAAAGAAAATACTGTTTATCACTATTTTATATTTCATACTTTTTAAATACTGTTTTAATTCGTTTCTTATGTAGTAAACTCCAGTGTACTCATTCGTATTTAGTAAATAATGCCTAGTGCAGCAGCAGCAGGTTTCACTAAACAGAGCAATGAATTTATAGCTGAAGTCAAGCCTGATAAAAGTAATAAAGATTAATGAATGAAATATATAAAGTGAATAATTAAATATTCGGCGTAAACATATTGCATGTCATTCATTTTGAGTCATTCTCATTTATTACAATAACGGCTCTCATGTCGCCTACTTTTGCTAATGATTTCAAACTCAACATATAACAACAACTAGAATATAAGAGCAATGGACACTTTTCCTTATTTGTAGATTCAATGAAAATGCCACGACAAATTATTTTTGACAATCATTAATATTCTTTTTTTTTAACATAGATTCAAACCAGAAATCGGAGCCTTTTTTACGACATAATTACTATGCCGATGCGTTGCCCTGCTTCCCCCCCCCCTATTCATGAGCCACCGGCTACTCGCAGACCGCATGATACGCGACACTGAAGAGGTCACTTTACGGCAGAATCATGTGAGTGATGTGTACCTCCCCAGTCATGCCGGCCCAATTCCCTTGCCTAGAAGGCTGCAGTGTCATGCATTATGCATGGCACTACATCCTCCTACGCAGCATGAGCCTACATCTTCCAAACGTCCAAGCAGCTATACATTTTTTTTTCCTTTGGTACTATTTTTATTTATTTCATTTTTTTTTTATTTAACATATTTAAAATGCAGTATATTCACAGACTACGACGTCAGTTTGAAGATTTTTTAAAGTGACCTTAAACACATAAATAGGTACCATACAATTTAGAGGCACTAACTTTCCCACCAGTTTATGCAATCTATACCTTGTGAACATAAATCGTAATATGACATCTTGTGTAGCTGGTAGCACGTCTGCATGTGTATCTCATTACTTTTGAACTATCATATCAGCCGCAGTCGGCGCCATTGGCCACGGAAACAATCCAGGGTTGTCAGATAAATTATACTGACATTTCGTATGATGTGTAAAATCACCAAACAAAGAAATCTCCAGCTAAAATAAAGAATCAAAATGATTGAAATTAAATATTAATAAATATGAATGCGGGTAGCAGGAGATCGGTCGTCTTGGCGTTCATTTAGAGACGCATATGTCCAGCAGTGGACCGATGACGGCTGATAATGATGATGGCGATGGGATTTTAACGATTAATTGGACGGTGTGTCATAATAATCAAATCGCATGCCAAGCCGTTGTTTGTGGCTATATAAAAATAGTTCCGTAGTTAAGAAAAAGTTTATATTTTTTTATTTCATAAATTGTGGATTTCCGATGAGTTTTATTATGGTATAAGAGACGTTCCTAGACAACCAGTTTACCAGATTATTAATGGCATGCGTTGCCCTCTTTTTCCTCCTCCGCCCGCCCCCCTCCCATAAGGTTTTTTATGCAGGCTATATTCCCAAAATTCCACCCGTATGAAACTTGGCCTACATATTATATTAATAATTTTATTTTATATAATATTATTATTATAATATATATAATATTATAATATATTTTATTTAATATTATAACTTAAATAAACCAGCTGAAACTGCCACATTGCTGTGTACTATAAATATCTCTACCATTCATTGAAATTAAATATAACTTATATTTTAAGATAGATCTCTGCGAAATTACATTAAAATTGTTCTTGCAATTTTGGAGATTAGCGCGGACAAACATCGTGACACGAGATTTTTATACATTAAGACTGGCCTTCCCTTTTGACAGCCCTATCGCTATCACTAGGACGCGCCTGCTTCATAATACACTTATAAATATATATATAGACACTTATAGTTATAGACATCGTCATCTTATTCAAGGTCTTCCTATTATTATTCCTGCTTTGAAGTTAGGGCATGTAAAATGTCAAAACGGCGATGTAATGTATGTTCGGCAGTTCTGCAAGACACTGGGGGTTCAGCAGGTCATCGAAGAGGGTTTGCAGATACAGTTTTTCACACGCTAAATGATATAGTAAAGTAAATATAACACAGTAAACAATTAACTAATATGATTCAAAGCCTAAGTGTAGAGGTACGCGGTTTGTAACAAATTACAAATCAGGGTTGTGTGTCTAGATGCTAAACTTGGGTCTTTTATAGTAGGGGAGCAAATGAGCATTCGGAAACTTGTGGCGACTACCGACGCTCCTGGACGTAATTATTATGCAGATGTGTCGTCCCTTCCCTCTAACATGCTACTGTTGACTTTAAAAAACGTTTGCAACAGCACAGCGAGAGGTACCTCCCCAGATGTGCCGCCCTAATTTAACTTCAGTACAGTACAATACCTGCAACTAAAGTTCTATCGCCTACTGACTTATTCTGGACTACAACCAGGTGAGTCTCAAAGTCATTCTATAAACACTTTATAATATATAGTAACCCTTGCCTTGGTTAAACCCATACTAAAACAACACAACTACCCTCCCAGTTGTGTTGTTTTTTAGGCCAACCGAACTGTCACTAACTGTCCGATACCCGTCAGCATAACCATGATTCTTAACGGTAATGATACACAATTTCCACGATAATGTAACGCCAACTTTAGCAGCCGTGTGGGAGCTGATCCCCTCATGAAAGGGAGGGGGTGAGGAGGCCTGGACACCTAGTCCAAGATAATAACAGTTACTTTAGCTAATCCTAGTAAGAGGTAGTGACATGCTGCATTGCAGTGGAATTGGGTCGGCACGACCGGGCAGGTACCTCTCGCTTGCTTGATAGAGTCGTAGAAAGGCACCGATTTCTCTTTTCTACCCCTATGCTACAAAAAAAGAAATAAATCCTTATCTGCGGGAAAGGAGGAGGTCTGTCCCACTATCGACCACAATCTCAACTAGAACGTCGCCGGATGTATCTTATAGTAACAGATGAAGATGCACTGGACACTTCCAGCAGTACAGAGCAGTCAATAGAAAAAATGAAAAGAATTACACAATGCGATGAGAAGAACGAGTCAAATTAGTGTTATTAGTATAACTAAGTAATGTTCCACTTGTTTACCCCGCTCTAACTAATACAACCTTTTATTGGTTAATGAGAAAAATTAACACATACAGATATTGGGTTGCGATGCTCAATTTAACAGGTGAAACTTTCATTTTAGAGGTATTTTTTGCGGTTGAATTAGGACGACACGGGGTAACCCTCGTTCACAAAGTGACAGTTATGTGGTCGCGTTTCGTGTGGTTTACAAGTAGCCGGTGGCCCATTGGATGGATGAGGGAAGTAGGGTAACACATCTACATGACATTAATGCGAATGTCTATGGGCGTCGGCGGCCAGTGAAAAGGCTCAGGATTATTGCTTGCTCCCCCCCC
>JAFELO010000508.1:464757-500648 GCA_017140195.1 Eumaeus atala
TAAAAGGGAACAAATGTGCTATAAGTAATTGTCGACCTCATATATATAGAATGTGGGCATTTTATGCCACCGCATAGCACCCAAAGGAAGCTTCAAAGATCACTAAGGTGATATTAACGAAAACAAGGGCCCCGCTTATGCAGGCTTGCCCTCGTCTATTACGCCACTGTCCATCCACGTATACAAAAACTTTCCAATAAACATACCTACGTACGCCAACAACACATTCCTCATTATAAAAACAACACAAAAAAGAACAACAACAACAAAGTAAACGTAATTACAACACGTGGGCGTCATAACAACGCGATAGCTGATTGACGAACAGATTTCACTAAGTCCATTCACATACGCCCTTTCGGCCTTTAATCTTAAGTGTTTCGACTTTTACTTATCAAACTCATTCATTATACCCGAGAACAAACACCTACGACCAGCTTGATCATAGTAATTGATTTAAATTTGATAACGTGTTTATACATTATAATAACACGGTTATGAAGTAAATTGTTTTAAATTTGGATGAGAGTTGCCATAGGATAAGAGATGAATGTTATTTAAGAATGTTTTATTATTTGAGGTAGACTTTATTGGGGTTTTCATTTGTAGATGTTGAAATTTTATCTACCACGAATTATAAAAATCACAATTACAATTTTATAATTATTTATAGTAATTTTCACTTGAAAACAACAACTTATTGTAGTTTATTGAAGTGAAAATTTCTTAAGGTGTGGAATTGTTGGGATGAGGTAAATCTTTGAACTAGCAACACCGTTATGTTATCGATACCACGTGTAGTGTTTAGTAATAAGCGAGTACTTATTTCACAACATCGT
The DNA here is from genome assembly GCA_017140195.1 of Eumaeus atala. Taxonomy (NCBI): domain Eukaryota; kingdom Metazoa; phylum Arthropoda; class Insecta; order Lepidoptera; family Lycaenidae; genus Eumaeus; species Eumaeus atala. The sequence goes on from JAFELO010000508.1 coordinate 465,597, forward strand.
TTGCACATAAGTGTTCAATGTAAGTACAGCTCCCGATCAATATACTTTCGAAGTCACAAGTTCTGCGCGTCAGGCATGTTTTCATTTTTCACATCCGTCAGCACTGCTAAAGTGCCGCTGTGCTGGTTACTGCTTGATAGTTAGTAAAGTTAGGCGTTTGCTACTATTCAGCTTTATATAACATTAATAGCAATGATGATGACAAAATATTTTGAACATTTGCGCATGTGACATGGTGCGTTTGCTTGCGAGACGACTTACAGGCTTGATGATGATTATACATCATTAAACAGGTATACGCTATCACTTGACATAAGACATTTGTGGACTGCAGGTCCCACGGGGTATCGGAATACGGTATCAAGTTGCGGTAGCTCGCTACTTACGTGTCCCTCAATCGCCATACATCCGCTCCTTAGCTGAACTTTACATGTTTTTAGGGTTCTCTACATACGTTAATTAAATAAATGTGAATAAATTGCAAGTAATTCCAGCCACCTTTACTACAGTAGTCTAAATATAATTATAATATTTAAATTGTATCAGAAATGACTGATATTGCATTCCCATGTTGAATATAAATATTTTTATTCAACATGGGAATAAAATCTTTAAGTACATATTAATTACTACTTACAATTTTCTGTATAAGTAATATTACAGAATTAAAAAAAATGTCAAAACTACAACTTCAACTCGTCGCTAACAGATGCCGCCAATAGGTGTCAGTACTGCGAACCTATAGTTTACCAAAGCGGTTACCAAAACATCTCAGCGCCACTTACTAAGTAGATACTTCAACTATGATGTTGTCAATGTTATGTTAAAACATGTGCCGATAGTATAGACTACTAATCTGAGACAATTGCTTTCGTATATTTACGCAAGTGTTATTAATTGTTACGATTCTTTGATTTCTTTCGTTATAGATTATTGTAGAATGATACCGTACACATATCACACATTAAAGCGTAAGTACCTCACATAACCCTACGGAACCGTCCAAATTTTTTCGTTATCCCGTTCGAAAGTTTTTAGTCGTGTTACGAGCGTGGTAATAAGGCAGTAGAGATGAAAGACGGCGTTTATGAGGGACCCCGTGTAGAGTTACATCGTGCCGGCTAGCGGCGCAGGGCTAGCTATTTGTTTACATAAACTAAACTCTAATAGCACTCGCTTACTTCTACATGTGGTTAATACTCCGAATGTCTGGCACCTGGTAATTGATAGCCTTGGAATAAGTTTTTTACATCGAATGTTTGGCAATTAACAAACCTAGTATTGTGAGTAGCCAGCACCTACAGTAGTCCAGGTTTAAATTCCCCGGTCAAGCCACAGTTAGTGGTATTTCTAAAGTAACGCTTGAAAGTCAAGAATTCTTCAGTGTTACACGCCCTTAACTTAAAGAAAGCATTCTGTCGGCGCTTGATTTCTCACCGATCGCATCAGATTGCCAAAGTGTGTTGGAATGACCTGCGTAATACAGTATATACTAATATGGCCTGCATTTTAGGTTTCTTTAGGTTAAATTATTATATAAAATACCTAATCAAGTTGGTTGGGCTAGTTATAGATATCAAGATTCACCACCTAACCGTAATTGAGCTATGAATATGTATGCGTCATATGTAATATGTTCTATTATAATTAAATCATTCAAATTAACAGCACCGCGAAGGTCCCCCCTTTTTGTTTGACGCGGGGAAACACATTTAAGCGCCTTCACTGGCCCTGGGTCGGGTCCAGTGGTGTGTGGGACTCGCGGCACATTATATAGTGCCGAATACTCACAGAAACCATCGCGAGTGCCACCAATCATTAGGGCATCTCGACGGCTAGTCAGCCCCCGAAGGGACCGATGCCACCACCTCCAGTGATGGGGTTGTCCCGCACCACAGGACAACCCCACCGACTTTGGGACAGTGCAATGGGGTGAGCTTCCCATACTCGCTCTTTTCCCCGTGCGCAAAAGCGCCGCCACTTTTTGCTCTTTTAGTGTAGCAGGAGGAGGTGCCGCTCTTTGTACCCCTCTTCTTGTAAGACAGACAGAGATACAAAGAGCGGCATCTCCTCCTGCTCTTTAGTCCCCTCTTCTTATAGGAGGGGTACTAAGAGCCGCTACCTCCTCGGCTCTCGGAAGGTGTCTCGGATCACCCCAGCCCCACCGCCACGACAAGGCTTGAACTATGGTGGGGACCGCGAAGTTTCACCTGAGTAGCCCACACACTCGGCCCCTATTTATCGTAATGTAATGACAACGATCCTCAATTAAATGCAATCTCAAATAAGTCAAATAATTTTTCAAATTATAGTGGTCGTTTCTGAGTTTAGCGGTTTCAACCAAACAACCTCTTCGGCTTTTACTTGTCGTAGGCTTATAGCCTATAATGTTCATTATGTAATGGGCTACCTAGCGCCGAAATAATTTTTCAAATCGGAAAACTAGTAACTGAGATTACAGCGTTCAAACAAACAAAAAAATTTATGTACTTGTACAATTACGTACATTTTTATTCTTACAATTTGTACATTTATTACTTTATCTTCAATGAAGTAGCAGATACCTGAAACGAATGCGAGTTTCAGAAGCTGACGTCATGGGGTCGACGCCCTCCATCTCGTAAAACTTCGATCGTAGAATTCGCAACGAAAATAAATAACCGCTGAAAGATAATTTGGAGACGGAGACGGGAACTGCATTAGCTATGACTCATACACTTCTATTGCTAAAAACAACAAGCGCGGCGCTCACAGCCAAATATTCGTACTTAGTGCGCTTACAGCCAAATGCTTGACGGTGAAATGTATTTAATAAATTTGTTTTTTAAAAGTTGTATTACAGCTGCGCTGCGCTGGTACATAGATACCTCTCGCTCACATGTAACGGCCACAAATTTGTAAGCTATGATATCGCGTTTCGTGCTATTTATGAGTTTCTGGTGGATCGTTACAGGGGAGGAGAGACGTAGGGTAATACACCTGCATAAACATTGTCTGTGGATGTCGGTGATCATTAAGAGGCTCCGTCTGCCAGTGTGCCCACTTATATTACAAATTAAAGGTTTTCTTTTATCTGTAGCACAAGACGCAATCGGAATTCCACTGCCTCTATTTTTAAATGCACAAAGATTAATTTAAAAAAATTATTGATGTCTTAAGTTTACGCCAATGTTAGTCATTACAATAAAACTACTTTTACGGATTTAATCGCGGTTTATTAAATTATTTATGTAGCCCGACGTTTCAGAAAAAATCCGTAAAAGTAGCTTTATTGTAATTAAAAAAATTACGTACATGAAACTTCAATGTTACACAAGTTGATAATATAATATACATTTATTCACTTAATTTAATTTACATGCGATATAATATACTCTCGATTCTGGCTTCCGAGAACAGTACAGGATTGCTACCTGAACGAATGAAACACTAAACCTTTTCTAGAAAATCGCTATATCCATTGGTGGAAACTGGATGCGAATCCATTCAGTCGATCTAGAGAAAATCATATACTTTGTTTTATAGTATGTAATTTCACCAGGTTCGATATAGATTTAAAAAAAAATGTAAAATAAATAATCATCACAAAATAGTTGTAATACTAGACATAATGCTCAGGAACATACCATTGACATTTACGGCACCTATTGTACAATATTAACAGAATGAGAGGGAACTTATTAAAACAGATTATCCATAAGGCACATTCCGGAGCCAGCCCCCGTCATTGATCAATCAGACCACATCGGCTAAGTATTACATTTAGCAGTCACTGTGTTTTTTCTTTCAATGTCACTAGTTTCGTTCCTAATTTGGATAATGAGACATGAGATTGACAAACATTTTAAAAGTCATCTTCACCCATTGATCTTACACTTCGCTTACTATGAGTTGTTTTCGTAAGCCAACTCATGATTTCAAAGGGTCACATCTCATGTGTTTTTTTACCACAATATTTATTATTTTATATATAAAATTCTCGTGTTTCATATGCAAATGCACTAGATATGAGAATCGGCTACTATCTATTTTTCTTATCCCTAAGTGAAAAATACCTAGAAATAATTTATATGGCAAAACAACGTTTGCCGGGTCAGCTAGTAACACATATTTATCATCATAATCATAATATCATTTAATAAAAAAATATTACAAAAGTTAGGCGCGTCAGAAGTACTCTAATCTAAATTGAATCAATATCTAAAGGTCACGTGAGAATATATGAATTCTTCGAGTGGTTTCGTGCATCAGATGATGCTTATTTTAGGAAATATTTTACCAAACACCTTATTTTAAAGCAAAAAAACCCTCACATTATTGTTTCAGGGTAGGAGACTAAATAGAAAAAATATTAAGCAAGGATTACTAAGCAATCGAGGGGAAAATAAAGTAAGAACGGTGAACCTTGATAACTCACTTCACTGTTGGAACAATAAGAAAAAAAAAGGTTTTACTAAAATTGGTTTTGAGACTTGTAATTCCTAATCTTAAATTGAAATTCAAATGAACTCGCGCCCACACAAGACGTTTCGCTTTCCTGTCGGATTAAGCCCCTGGACCTCGTCCAGCACACTCCCACTAAACCATACGCCGCTGTGATTATTAATTATTAATAACTTCTCATATATAATTCTTGTTACAATTATAATTAAATAGTACATAACATATCGTTATTGAATAAACTCGATCACTCCGACATCACATAATCACGATAGAATAATTCCCTAACAATCGTTTAGCGATTTCTCTAGTGTTATGGATGAAGGTTCGAATACCACCAGGCGCAGTGCATTTCCATTATTTCCAAATAATCAACACTAAGGAGGTATGCTATAGATGTAGAAGTTGACGTTGGTCACATGTTACCTTATAGATTTTAAGCACTTACGATTTTAATGTAGTTTTCAGAAAAATGTTTGTAATTTACCGGCAAAGGTATTGTAACTATTCGTGTATTGTGAGTTTCTTTTTCTATTTTTAAGTATAATACTTGTGACTTGTACTTGTTAGTGTAGTTTTTGAGGCCAACTTTTGATAAACGTACCTACGTGACATAACAAACAGTACAAGCTTTTACCGCCGTAAAATGACAACTTCAGTTTCGCGTTTATGAGTAGTTGGCCGCCCATTGGAGTGGAGGAAGAAGGGCAACGCATCGGCTTAGCAATTATGCGGATGTTTATGGGCGTTTGTCCCCGCGTAGTATAAAAAGGGTCTAAATTGACATGTAATTTCGTATACAAATTACAAAACAATCGAAACGAACAAAGGGTAATAAAGAATTAACGAACAAAGTAACAACAATGTTGAATATAAATCAACAAAATATGTGATGACGTATTTGATGGTTTTTTTGTGCGTCTAACGCAAATGATTGTGTACCACAAGGCTCTGTAAAGCCCACACTTTATTTCATGCACCAGTACACAACGTAATTACTGGTAGCGGCAATGTGAATATATTCATGGTAACCATTAAACTAAAATAATTTTATTTTGTGCAGTACCTATTCTCAGTAATAATCGAAATGTACGAAATTAGAATTTAACACATCCAACGGTATTGCTAAAAATTATAGTATAAACCAAGCGTAATTATTTAAATTAAAACTTGAATAACATTACTAACGTGTACTGATGTTAAAATTTGTGGCTTGGCAAAATCAAAAAGGACTTATGCGACAAAGTAAAGACGACTTATTGGATACTAAATTTATGAATAGAAATTACTCGTCAGCTAGATTACCTATCCAGTAGTAAATGGAATTCTAATAGTAGATTGAACTGATTAAAATATCGCAGATGATTTTTAATGCCGCTATAATATCAGATTCAAGAAAATGGAAAAAAAATATTACTTATAGATGGTACATAAGAAACTCTTAATGCGCTAGTCCCACTCGCACTTCACGGTGGCCCGCTGGAGTAGAGGAGAAAAAGATCCATGCATCAGCATGATAATATGGATGTCTATGGGTATCAGCAGTCAGACCAAAGGGTCTGATTTATTGTTTGCCCCCTTTTTGTCTTCTCTTCTTGGGCAGGAGGGGGCCCCCCTCCTCTTTTGCCGTATTATATCAAAATATCTAATCGTCCCGGAAGTGTTGATTGTGAGCCCAATCTTACAATTTACTTAGGAACCGGATACACGTATGCAACGGCGTCTCACAACAAAATAAACAAATGCATTTTTATCTTTCTATTTGTCATCGGAGTTAAGATATAAATCATTTTACTGTTATTGAAGTGGAGATTGAGAGGTTTCACGGAGAATATAGAAAGAGGAAGACAGCCAGCCATACGTGGCCATCTAAGTCGAAAGAGACAGCTAATGTTTTTCACTCTCTGTCTCTCTTTTTTTATACTAATAATAAGTATTAATAATTTATTTGTTTTAAAACACACTTCATAACATGAACAGTAAATTTACTAACGAAAAACTAGATATACAAAAAAAAGGTAAACATGAGTATAATACAAGTTCGAGAGAAAAGAATAAAACAATTTAACGGAATCATATACATGAATGAAAAGTATCAACGTGTTTCAAGCGAGGTGGGTTTAGGGCTGAAATCCCTAAGTGTATTAGGTAGTGTAGTAATTAATAATGAAACACTAGTGAATTTCTTTATTTTGTGTTGTCGGCAGCTGCTAGCACACGATATTTGTAGGTAGTATCTCCACGTGCACATAGTCCAAGCTACGACGATCGAACATAAAATAATATACACTTGTTATTAAAGATATTACACAATTACATACAGAAACATACAACAATATTATATATTTTTCATTAATTTACTTCTGCGCAAGGTGACAAAGATTGTAAAGCGGTTCACCAAGACAGTCACTCGCATTCATAAACCTGCGAAACAATGGCATTATTTTTCTATCTACATTATCTTTATGTACACAAAATAAAATACGACACACTAAGATATATTTAATTCCAAAAAACAAATTGAAATTCGAACATTGTCAAATTAGGATAAAAAGAAAACAATAAAGGATTTATTATTCGAGGCCGTAAATATTGCATCTATAATCCAAAGATTGCGTGCCAGAGTGCCTTTCGAAAAACAATTTCGAGATACAAACAACCCTTGGATGTTAAGAGCTCGCAGCGTGTTCTGTATTGTCCTGTGGTATTTGGGCGCGACGAAGGCTTGGCTGGTGTGTGGCACGCAATCTTCTCTCACCTTTGATTTATGTATTGTTTCACGTTACGAACCGACACTTTATTAAATTGTTATAACAAAGTGGAAACGCAATTTCTGCTTTATTATATTTTAAAATTAGTAGTTATATACGAAATTGTGTTAGGCGAACATGTTTGGGCACAACTATTTTTTTAAAGACTTAATTAATTAATTGTTGATGTAAATAAAAAAACCGTTGTTTTTTCAATGGGAATGTTTCAGGCATAAATACTGACAAGGCGCAGACTTATAGCATTAAAACTTTAAAACGACAATAGTTTGGAATACTTAAAATAATTATATTCAGCAATCAAGTAGGTCGATCTGGAATTGCAGAAGGCGTTATACTGTTTGACATTCTAATCGCTTAAGTGTAAGCACAAGAAAATACCAAATTCAAATATTTAAAACGGTATGTTATCTCTAACACCGTTTAAACCTGTCAAGCCCGAGCTCGATATCCGTTTAAAGAGTGACACTAGAGCAGTGAATAATTACGGTTTGACCCAAATGCTGGGGCTAGTTAATTGACATCTCGACCAGTTCCCTGGTCAAATTAAATTCAACCTTCATGTGCAAGTGGCATGTTTACACAATATAGGTCAAGGTTTTACTTTTTATTTAAAGTCCTAGGTATACCATAGATGATACTTTTTCAACCATTTCACTCGATACTGCTGAGTTTGTAGACAATGGTGGCGTACGCCGGCAAACTAAATGTGTCAACTCACTTAAGATAACGAGCACGACATGCTCGTACCTAATTTCCGTTTCTGTTTTTTCTTAATTCTACGCCACCTCTATAATCATCTTCGATTTTCTATTTAATGTATACTGCTAACATAAGTGCAGTCGTCAGGATATATGAACGTCTTCTATCGCGACCCATATTGCTATTGGCCCAAATCGCCCACATGATGTTTGTAAGTCTTTAGTAGCCCAATGAAGACGTGGAGAGCCCATTCCAGACTTGATCTTAAGTAAATACCGAGTTGAAGACAACTCGCGTTGAGCGAGGGAGGGCAACGCGTCGGCATAATAGTTATGCGGATTTTCATGGTCGTTGGCAGTCGTAAGAAGTTTCCACTTCTCGTTTGCCCCTTTTTACTACAAGAAGACAAACCATGACAATGATTTTCTATAATCAGCGATGAGAATAACTAACAATTATATCTGACGATCTAACATCGTCAGGTATAATTGTTAGTTATTCTCAACATCAACTTATATATCAACAAATCGACAATTCGTTATTCGATTGTACATTTACCGTCCAGTCACGATTAAGTAAAATATCGGCAAGCATTATCGGGAATATCAATCAGAGTCGCGGCGGATGTCTCGCCGGCAAAATTGTTAAATTATTTTCACGCAGCACGAAACCTACCTACTTTGTTATGGCAATATGTATTCCAATAATCGCGATTAAATCGATAATGTAACCACATTATGCGAGTTTTACGGATTTCTTTTTAACTGCCGCAGCGTGTGATTTACTATGCATTTTATTTTAGATTTGAATCTCGTGAAAGAACACGGGTTTTGTTCAAGGGTAACCCGTCAGGTTATTGAAATAAAAATATCTCAATTTCTATAGAAAAGAGGGGCGACACCTCAAAGCTGAAGAACACAATAATCACATTTTGTGTTAATCGGAACAACTAAATCATTATAAAAATATTGAGTTACTTTTAATAACTTCTGACATTAGGACTTCTGACATCTGACTCTAGCCGTTACCATGGGAGCTGTAAATCTTCTTAACTGCCGGAATTGTAAAAAACGTACACAAACCGATATAAAATCCGTAAAAGTTTTGTAATTATCAATAAAATCTATTTTGTTCTATTATTAATGACTTAAGTTTACGCGAATGTTACTGATTAAAATAAAACTACTTTTACTGACTTTACTACGGTTTATTTCATTATTTAACTAGCCTGACGTATAAGAAGTTTTACAGCAACCATGGTCACAATTAAATAAACCGCAATAAAGTCAGTGAAAATAGTTATATTGGAATCATCTTCTCTTACGCAATAATAGCACATTGGAGCTCTCTTTAAAATACATGGCAAAATTGTTATAAATAGTATATGGTACCTACATTGTAAGAATAATTATGATTTATCGGTTCTGTATTGACCGGGCAGTAGGGAAGTGTAGCCGGGAGCGCGTCGTAAAATCACATTTGGGCAGCTCATCCTGTGCCTTTAATAGAACAGATAAACAAAACGCCACTGATCGAATCTAATTAACACTGGTACGTAAATTTACTGGTTTTTATGATTTTACTTCGACGACGCTTCACACTCGTAAAAGCAGCGTTTCTGGCGAAGTGATCCGGGAAGAATCTGCGATGTACTCGTATATCTCACTACTACAAAACCTTGGAGTTGAGAAATGAGAGCTATGCGACAGCTAGCGCGGCAGACGTTTCGTGTAGCTTTTTGTGAATTCGAAGGGCCTATCTGTAGCGATGGGATAAACGTGGGAAGGACATGCTGGTAAGAGGTAGTGCCATGCTGCATTGCAGCGGAAATTGGTCGGCACGTCCGGGGAAGTACCTCTCGTTCACATAATAAGGTCGCGTTAAGTGCTGTCTTTGAGTATACGATGGCCGACTATAGAGGAGTAGGAAATGAAAGGAACCCATCTGCATAAAGATTTTACGGATGACTATAGGTATCGATGGTCATTGAAAGGCTTCGCTGGTCGTGTGTCCTCGTACATACAGAAGAAATCTTCGGTCGCCGGGGAGGTAATCTCCAAAAAACTGATAGATGCAGCAATTCCACATCTTTTACGTACATTGGTAAACGACAGTACAATTTTATATTTATTTCACAATCGGACAAACGAGTAGTACCGTGATAACTAACATAGCCCATAAACATCCGCACAGTAGTAGCGCAAATGCGTTGTCCACCTTTCCTCCTCCTCTCCAATGGGCCACCAGCTACTCGCAGACTGCACGAAACGCGGAACCGAAGCAGTCTCTTTACGGCCGTATCATGTAAGCGAGAGGCACCTCCATAGTACTGCCGGCCCAATTCCGCTGCAATCCACTGCGCAATCTCTCACTATAACGTTATTCTGTTAGTTAACATGAATGTTTATAAGGACGGAAACTAACTCGTGGCCTGAGATAAACACGGCTAAATGCCGCGATTTACAATAACAGCCGATTGAAATTGTGAACTTTGTCACCATAACGATAAAATATCAATGTAGACTAGGCTCTCGAGTCGTGACTGCTCTCACGCAATACGGGCATGGCTTTAGACGCACATACTGTATTCTAGAACCATCCTTTGTGGACTGGAAGTTTCCATTCATCACACGTTAAAAGGAATAATTAACATAGATATGAAACGGAAAGATATCTCCGATAATATAATATAGTAATCATTGGTTAAAAACACACACAAACAAAAATCTGGTTGTATATAAGTTGGTTTGTGTACGATGTAATTTTACGTGATAGCTCAAATTTGTCTAAATGAACGCATCGTAGATAGAGTGAAAGGGTAGACTTGTTATGTCCTCTCGCTGTTAGACTCCGCCCAACCGGCACATTACTATAACGTTACAATGACTACGTTCCGTGCATGTAGCTAGTATTATCGATTCATAAGACGTCACGTTAATGCCTTTTGATTGCGAGTGACTAAATCATATTCCTGTAAATATGGACGTCAACTTACTATAAGATATAATGATTATTATAAACAAGTATATATTCGCCCGTGAATAACTATTTAAATTATGCTCAAAAATCTTCCTGAGGAATTGCACTATCCGTTGTCGAAAACCGCATGAGAATCCGTTCTGTAGACTTTGAGAAAATCATTCACGTAGGGACAGACAGCTTTATTTGTATAATCGGTATTTTTTAATCTATAAGAAGGATATTATAAAATATATAATGCCATAGCGATTAGAAAATAAATTTACTCAACCGTTTCCAAAGCGAGTACTCATAATATCAAAAAGTATAGTTTGCTATGTAATTCTAATTACATAATCCTAGCAAACATAGGGGTTTATTAGAACAAAGGCAAATCAAAACAAGAAAATACAATCAATTTTAAAATAACGCGCGCACTCGCCGTTCACAATTAGAAACACGTTCACGCCCTAGCAGTTGTATTCAAATTTCGAACAAGCGCGCGCATTATGTATTTTTAAGTCATTACAAACAGGCTTTGAATAAAAGTCTTGTAAATATTTTATAAATAAAACTATGTCAATTAACTTTTAAAATATCGTTTGTCCCCAATTTGTTAATACTATGTGGCTGTAGAATTAAGTGAAACCATCCACTAAATGAATAGTAGGTACTTAAAGCATACAGAAACCAAAAATATATTCGATATAATAGTGCCCATATTGAAAGTCAATGTTTGAGGTTGACATTTGAATTGCCGTGAAGTGAGCCAAGAAGGTCGATTAACATGAATTGATTACGACAATTTAGTTAAAAAGTTTTCCATATGTTAATTATTCATCAAATAGTTTTAAGAAGGGCGTAAAATACTTCAGAAAGTAGAAAACAATACAATAACTTACAAATCCGCCAAAGAGACAACTGTACGTTAATGGAATGAAAAAGAAAGTTGTAGATTAAAAACAAACGAATCACGCCTACCATGGACACACCTTTACTCCGTAGTTCGTATGTCATCAACCGTAATGCACTGTCAAGTGTCAATAAATATTGACTGCCTCTACGTGCCGCAAATACTTAGAGGCATTGAGTGGGTCAACATTGTAAAAATAACTTGCAACTGTTGCAACTGTGTTACAATTACGCAGTGCTGATGCATCTGATTTGGGTTAAGTAAATAAAAACATCCGACTTTGTGCGTACCTTTCAATTGTAATGATCAATGCGATGGAGATATGTTAGTAATTCTTAAATAGTTCAGACTTCACTAAGAAAGTATTTTTGGATTCCATTGTCACAACGTATGTGAATATTTTAAATGGCCTACTATAACTTTCCATTCGCGTTAACTTTATTAATTCAGTCCTTGTCTTCTAAATCAAGACTAATGCTAAAGTGACAATCTATGTAAGAAGCACGTGTCTACATGTAAAACGAGCTCATTACCAGGTATGGACCATCTAGTTCACATATAATTTTTTTTACGTTGGAGAATGCATTAACACATAACATCGAGCACGGGGGTGCTCGAGGGTTATGTGGGATTCGTTGCGATCTAGAAGGCTGAATACCCACTAAACCACCAACGGTGTTCTCTCACGTTAGTTTGACTGCAGTGCCCGTGAAAGCGCATACATCCAGATTAGTTTGTCTGCACCTAATAATAAGTAAGAAGAATATGAAAAGAGATTTCTCATTCTCTGGAGCTTTCATTGGAAATTGACTATTTAAAACTAAAAGTGTGAGAACACAATACAAAACAAATCAAAAATGATATCGAAGTAAAGCCCTAAAGCCTATATGATTTTTACCAAAAACCATCTTCAAATGCAACAACACTAAGAAACCGTCAATATCTAATGTGGAATGATGGTCTGTCTATAGAAGTGTCGAACATAATCAATTTTCTTTATGTTATCCCATAGCTATCAAGTGTCAAATCCCAAATAAAAGTACTTGTCATACCGCAATAGATAATGAACAGGGCCCACTTTCATTTGCAACTAGAACACGAAAGAGGCCATCGCTAAGTGAAATTAAACACGGCGACATTACGGAAATGCATCAACACACCATAGATAATCTTACATTTTATGAAACATGAGATCATAAAGAAATAGTACACTGATTTATTCCTTGCTAACGGCTTTGCTCGTAAATGTTAAGTCCAAATTTTGATGCTACCTACACATGTTTATTATCCAAACAAGGAGCTAACGATATGGTAACATTTTAATTAACATACGATTTTTTTTTTTTACTACTGATTGGCGGCGCTTGTCCAGCCTTAACAGTTCGACTGATTACGGAAGACTTTTTTGTCTTCGGGTTTTAGGTAGACGATAGGGGGACAGACCCCCCTCCTTTCCCGCAGACGGGAAGGTGCAAACCGGAATTTTTGTGGACATTACCCTATTGTGATTTATTTTTGGGACCGAAAAGGGGGAAGGTGTCCTCCTCCCCACGCTAGTGGGACGGCGCGCGCACGATGCCGTTTAATGTTACGGGACGTGTATAAGGATAGTTGAGCTCGCCTTTCGGTTTGGTTTGTCAGACGAGACCGGCCTCCTCCCCCACCCTCGATTTGCGCTTCAAATCGGCTAGAAGCCGTGATCATAATTTATACGATTTTTTTATTTATGGGAGTGATGTTTTTATAGGATAGAAGAACAAACGGGAAATCGCAAATCCGCATTATAGTCACGTAGGGGCGTTGCGTTCTTTTCCACCTTCTCTCTAATGGGCCATTGACTTTGGTAGATGAAGTTAAAATGAATTATAACTATAAGTCATAGCAAAGATTTGAATGCAGTTCGATAGGAGTAAATTGGTTTTTCGAATCGAACGTCTTACTTTTTTAAAATTGGAGAAAAAGATTGGAGTAGATATAAAAGCAAAATATATACCTACCATATGTTAGTGGCCAGTAGTGACAAAAATAATATTGAGTCTTTTCTATTCATCAAACGAATAGGGTACGTACGTCCTATCCTTTAGATCGAACCGAAATTTACGTTTACGATGCCATCACTAAGACAAAAGTTATAAGAAAATTTTTAACAGGCCGTAAATATAATTCAGCTGATTTTATTAGATACAACATGTGAACACACGATGACTGAACCATTCTCTTTTATTTCGTTATTGCAAGGGAACTAGAAAGCACACGGACTTATACCATAATCTATACGATTTTGCAAAAGGAATCAACAATAAGTATAATAATAACATCTGTGGACTTACTACGCCACGTTAGCCCAGCCCTATGCTAAGTACCGTAAGGACTTGTGTTACAGGTACTAGACAACGGAAATATATTTAATATTTTTATATATTTACGAAATTTTATATATTTAAGACATTTATCATAGAAATACATGTAGTACGATAATATATAAATATCCATGACCTAGGCGGGATTCTAACCCGCGACCTCCGGCGTAACACGCGGACTAACCGCCACGTGACCAACCGAGCCGGTCGTCAGAAACAGTATGTAAATGGAATGCATTTTCAGTGAAATAGACGATATATCGAATATACTATTAATAAATATGTTCAGAGATTTTATTTTCAACTACTTTTAAATATAAACTGGATTGTATGATGTATTCAAAGGGACCGCCAAGACTATATTTAAAGAAATTCAACCAGATATGATGATATAGTGTTTAAATTCGGGCAAGCTCTTTATATTGCAAAATATTTTAAATATAGAATCACAAAATGTACAAGTAACACATAAAAGGAAATGAAACTTGAGGAAAGTAAGCTACGCGATAATGAGACGACCGTTACTAACCAGTATGTGAGACATTTTCGTCATATTCAGTTTCGATATCTCAACTATTCAAGAATTCCTTTTTCGTATTTCGAATCTTCACTTCGAAAATATATCAAATAGTTCAAATGTGTATATGAATAAAGTGAATAGTGCATAGTGTTAGTGCCAAGCAAGGATTGCTAATAGTCCGTTGACCGTTTCACCTACTTGTGCAGTACGAACAGACGACGTTGTTACGAGAGATCTAAGTCAAATTGCTTGTATTACACACTTCAATACATTCACTCATTCAGCAGACTAATATAAACCATGCGGAAAATTTGTCGAGAAGTAATCTATGGTTTTGTGCATGGAAACAATATCTTATGGTTTTTAGGCTTAGATGTTATACAATTCGAAATGGATGGAAAGGAAATTGTATCTTGTGAAGACAAGACAAACGGATTATTTTGATGAATACTGCCGCCAACAAACATCCACATAATTACTATGTGGATTCCTAACCTTCCTTAGCCCCATCTTTCACATGGGTCATCCTTTTCCTTGTCCACTTTCACAAACCACACGATTCGCAACACCGAAGTTGTCACTTTGCGGCGGTATTATCTGAGCGGGAAATACCTCCCCCGGTCTTGCCGACCCAATTCGGATGATTGCAGTATGGCGCTGCCTCTTCCTAATAATACCTAATAGTGCATCGACTATTTCTTATTTTCATTTTGGACTTATACAAAACCACAATATTGTCGAGAGTTTGTTATTATGAATATAACCAATTCCCAGCTCATATGTTACAATTGATGGATACTCGCCAGATTTATGATCCAATTGTTGACAATCTCACAATCACAAATCACAATAGGTGTTCCATTTGGTTCTGCTACAGGAACTCATTTTATGTATGTATTACCTTCATTATTGACGACTAATAAACTAATATAAATATAAGTGTCTTTTCGTTTGTCAAAACTAATTGATAACAATCAGTGGCTTAGCTCTACGGCTGATAACATTAAATATTATTTCATTTCATAATAATATTCAAGTGAATGCCCTAATTTTGATAATCCAATAATTTGCTTTCAAACCCTCCCAGTGCCCAGCACGCGCCAGGAATCAATAGGCGCGCGGCCCATACATGTTCAATGAAGCACAAACTGGGCCGTAACATTTCTAGAGATGGATGATACCGATACAACAATCAGAAGTAAAATGATAGAGTAAGATCAAAGGCGCTCTGAATGCAAAAATAAATTTAGACTATAACATCTTGGCAGCTAAGCAAACAATGCAATCACACTAGGAGCTAGGACAGACGCAGAATTTATAAACGTCTTTTTGCACATTGAAGAAATGAATAAGATTTAGAAGAGGTACATGAACAATGTAGCACAGGGTTCACTAAACCTGAAGACACTAAAGTCTTCGCTAGTCGGAAGAACTGTCGAGGCGGGAGCAATAGCGCCGCCAAACATTAGGCTCATTCGAAAAAAAAAACTACACTTACATTCTTTTAAATGAAATATTCTTGCTTTGGCTTCGCTTTGAATCTTAAGACTTATATATACCTTTATAAAGTTTTTATAACATACTAGCTTTCACCCGCGGCTTCAATCGCGCTCTGTCCGTATTTTTTTTTTACTAAATAATGACTATGGTCTTTCTAATACCTCCAGTTTTAGCATGAAAATTTAATAAAATTACATTCACGTTTATAATATTATTATAGAAATAGTTAGTGAGTTACCTATAAACTATTTTTTATCATTTTGTAGTTATCTAAAGCGTTAAAGCGATACTTAAAGTAATTATGACTAGGTACTGGCAAAGTTTTGTTTTTGAAAATACCTTGCTCGACGTTTCGACCAGGTTACGCCAGCCGTGGACACGAGCCGACTCCCGTACCTTGTCATAAGTACCTTAAGTATCGCGTTTAAACCCGTCAGAAAAATACAAAGTGTGTAACAAACGTGAAAGTCTGAAACAATTTTTTTATCAAAATATTAGAGTACCGATATAACATATTTCAAGTCGGAACATTGTAATGTACCGACTTGAAACAAACAAGTTTTACAGCTATGAAACGGTACAAATGATTACATAAATTGCGTATGGGGTGACATCTATTGAACGTTTATCGAAAAAATAATATCAAAAATATAAATAAATTTTAATGTGTTTGCAAGACTTGATACTCATTGATACTCATATCGTACTTTGATATTAACATAGTATAATTCTACAGGGCACAACGAAGCCAACTAACAACGTCTCAAACTATTCGGATCTTACCTGAGCCCATCATTCGGCTAATTTTTTTATTCTATCTAGAGTGAACCTATTCACACTGTTTCCTTAGTGCAATCTCTGTTGTAATCTCAGGCTTTCTCTCTAATCTCAAGTCGAGGAAACGAGTGCAAACATCAATAAAATGCCTTATTTATATATTTTTTTTATATGGAACACTTTGTAATATGCGGCAACAAAAGGTGCAATAACAGATGTGCTTGCCCATAATGGTCCTGATTCAAACGCGACTGACCCTTCGAGGTGCAGATGCCCGTTGTGTGGAACAATGCGTTCTGTGTTCCGCAAATTGAACTGAACACGGCAAAGATCCCTTTCCTCACTGAACCATCATCAGCCCCTTATCCTTCAAATCCTGGATAGGCTTTCTTCAAAACCCTCCAAAAAGACCGATGTCTGAAGCCGACATTCGTATCCATCTTCGATTGTG
Source organism: Eumaeus atala (assembly GCA_017140195.1). NCBI lineage: Eukaryota > Metazoa > Arthropoda > Insecta > Lepidoptera > Lycaenidae > Eumaeus > Eumaeus atala. The sequence continues at coordinate 482,986 of JAFELO010000508.1, forward strand.
CTGTTTTGTTTTTCTATTACAGTAGACAATTTTAAATGACAATTTCGTTAACTCAATATCATTTCCTTTTAAAATTGTTGTAATATTACCATAATTAATTCTTGGTTATCAAAGTTACCAATATTCGTTCAGTCTTTTGAGAAACGCTCGTAAATTAATACTTTGTTATTGCTAAAAACTGCTAAATGTTTAAAGAATCAGATCGATTTAAGTAGGTACTTATTAAAGGACTCATTCCGATATTGATTTAGCCTGTCCATACAACTATTCATAGTAAATAGGCATTTGCATTTAAAAACCTGTACATTAAACAAATATACACAACATACAATTTGTTATACTTCTAAGATAAAAGAAACAAATTGGTTTAAACTAAATCCTCCAATGGATTTCAGTGAGCGCTAACGAAGTTGAGGGTAACAGACAGTTAATAAAAGTTAATGAGGCTTGTTAATTACTCTACTGGAAACTAAAGTTTTGTATGTCAAACCAACAAAGCAGTTTTCACTCCATTTACGACGCATGCTACGTTGATAAATGCCTACAGAAAATACAGAAACAATTTGTATATTAATAATAATATCTGTGGACCTATCACACCACGTTAGCCTGGTCCTGTGCTAAGTGCTGTCGATACTTTTATTACGGGTACAAGACAACGGAAATATACTTAATAGTTTTTTTATAAATTTGAGAATGATTTTTTTTTTCTAAGATGCTTCATGTATCCTTATCACGATTCATTCGAGTGGCAAAAATAATCTTTTGTTCATCAGCTTGATTAGCTGCTGCTAATCCTCTCAAGATTCCTGTCTTCTACTTTTTGTTCTTTGAAATGAGAGAGAATGTTTTTATTTCATTCACTTAATTCTTCCGTTACTGGATGACAACGGGCATATCCCTGAACGCGAGTAACTGAAATTTCGCACGTATATACACACTGTATACACCTGTCTATCCTTGGAGAGTGCAGGGGGTGCTAAGAGGGGGGATGGGAATTTCACCCCCAAAGGGGTGAAAGGGGTGAAAACTATCATACGAAAGTTTTAAAACGTCGAAGTTTGTTTACGCGGGTGAAACTGCAACTCCAATATTTTATAAATATATTTGTTATTTCCTAAGAAATTTTATTTATTCTATTTATATCTACCAGTAGATAATTACTAATTAATATACATGAACTCATACAAGGTTGTCTGAAATAAATTGTATGGTTCGGTGTTAAGGCCAAGGCCGCCTTTGTATGAAAGTATTGTTCATGTATTTCTTTATATTTAACGTTATAAACGTATAGCAATAAACTGTATTCTCAGCACTCTTATGGGACTAAAAACAAGGGTAGACGACGGGTGATGGTAATACCTACTTATGACCATGTTTATTCTATTCTCCTTTTGAATACTGCCTTCGAAAAGGAGAAAGAAGAAATGATATGGGATCATGCCCTGTAAAAAGTAGATGAGAATGTGGGTAAATATAATCATTTATATTACAATAAAACGAGCGCTGTGTTGTAATTGGCCACTCAACTGTTCAGCATGTCAGTGATGGGTAAACCCTACTCTAACATCTCCTACACGCGCCAAGCGCGTACTAGTATGATGACGTCATTTCTAAAAAGTAGCTTAACTCGGCTACGAGGTGACGACTTCCGTACATGGCTGCGTTAGCATCTACGTTCATGAATATTAATACGGCGTACACGTGGATGATTTGCGTAAACTCGTACATATTCTGTTACACTGGTACACCGCGGACTTACCTGTAACAATAGGAATAATACGTTACTTTCTGTTACTTACCTGCTTGTCTGTATATTTATAGATTCAAAAAATTCACAAGTAATTGAAAACTAAATGGGCAAAATTTTAAAATTCTTTCTATATATAAAGATTAAGGATTTTACTTTTTACTAGCAGTGATCCAAGGTTTCACCTGCGTAAACTATCGTAAACGGTATAGAACTTTCATATAACAAAAATCACCCCTTTCACCCCCTTCGAAGTGGAATTTCCAAAAAATCGTGTCTTGCCTCTCTGCCTCATACTCTCAAGACCGTGCATGCCGAATTTCCGATTCTTTTGTTCAGTAGTTTCGGTTGTGCGTTGTCTGTCAGTCAGTCAATTATTCACTCAGTAATAGAATTTTTTATGTCTCGTATATATAAAATTCTCGTGTTTAAATACCTATATAATAATATATAAATACCTAATAATATATGTAATTTTGAATACCGTACGCCTCCGAAACTGCGTTACCAATTTTTACCAAATTTATGTGCATATTCAGTAGGTCTAGGTATGATAGTCTGCTACTATCCAATTTTCATACCACTAAGTGATAAGGTTTGTTCACCCACAACATTTTTTATTTATGTTTAGACATTACAATGACAACAAATTCAATTTACGATATAACTATCTATCGTGGCAGCTCGTATTCATATAGATCTGGCGTTGTCATTAACTTTGAGTACCAGCGCAACGATGTTTTACCTTCAATCTTCATAATTAATGGCATCTGTAGAAAGCCGAAATAAATTCAGGCAGTTAAATTCAAGAGGCATATAGACAAAATGATGTAGGTACACCCATTTACACAAAGCTAAACTATTTACATTGGGTGACGCGTAAACAAGATTCCTAGCGCTTTGTAAACATTTACGTATTATTCACTCGAAAGCTTTATTAGCCTTTATTGAGGGTGAAAAGTAATTAAACGTACATTTCAATGGTATACGAGGATTTTGTGTGGTAGGGTGGCCATATCGCCAAACATAATAATTGGACTGACTAATCATTTTGTCCTAACATCTGAATAAAAAGGACTATATAAATATTTTATATTTTGGCCAGTGCTAATACGATAAACAATTTCAATTTTAAACGTAACTTTTTGATTATTTATGTTCAATTTGGCCGATCACGCGCGTTAATCGTCTCACTGTGTCCGGCATTATCCGGACGCCTGGCAACACTATGTGCAGAGACCAGGCATTGTGTAAGTCATGTCAACTTGACTGACACGAGGGGAGCAATAGTTTCAATTAAATGAAACACTATACTCAGAACGTTAATATAAATATTCACTGGGTTTATTTATGTCTTTGTTTTGAAGACATAAGAAGCACATAATATTTACAATAACATTTCGATTGGTTTTCCAGTTTTACTTAGTACGACTTTTACGGATTTTATCGTGATTTATTTAATTATTTAATTTGCCCGACGTTTCAGAAACTTTACAGTCCACCCGTGACCATGGTTGCTGTAAAGCTTGTAAAAAGTGGGCTACCGTCTACCTATAAGCCGCACGAAACGCCGGTATCGTTGAGCGAGAGCTTCCCCGGTCGTGCCACTCCAATACAACACGGCGCTACCTCTCTCTATATTTATTTGATGACATCGTTAAGAATGCTATCTATCCATACAGGAACTCCAAGAACGTAGTATAATTAAACGTCTGAGGTAATATATTATTTGGGCAGAACCACAAATAGCACGAGTTGTTAGCGGCAGTCGTAAATTAGTCGTATTCGAGGCCATTGCACAGCCAAATCATGTTAAACATGCATCCACTCGGTATAAAGAGAATTAGCCTGGTGATTATCGATGCACATCAAAGTGTACCCAATTACGACGGATATAAAATTAAAAATACAACGGGCATATTTATTTTATTAACTAAATGTCTTGTAATGGAATACAGGGAAAAACAATATCACACGGCGAACGGGATTTCATCTCGTTATATATCCCATAAAAGGAAGTAAGATGTTTTTCTCCCATCGACTTGTAAAAATATGTTTTAATTGATAGCATTAAGTCTTTGTAATTGTTATATTTGTGAACGTGTTACGGGTGATATTAAAGAATGTGATTTTTTTAAATAAAAATAATCTTTAATTTTATTTATAAGATTCTAAGCTTATTTTGTATTTTGGCCTCATAAATGACTACATCAGTTTTTAGAGAGTTTAAGCAGGAAAAAATATACAGTGAGAGACGTGTGAAAATGACTGTCTTTATTACAATTTTAATAAAAAAACTATCTATAGAGGCAAATTTAGATAGTTTAAATAAAATAAAATAAAATAATTATATAAACATCATTAATATTATTAACATTGATATTAGATTTCATTTTCATTTGCGAATGTGAAAGGATGTAAGTACCGGAGAAGAATAACACTAGATCAATTGGGACCAGCATCAGGTTGATCGGGTACTGTCCGAAGATGGTGTCAAGAGTATTCGCAGACGACGTGTCTGTATAGAGGCGGTATTGAATGTGAAAGAGTCAGGACTAGTATATAAGTATCGTCACCTAATACACTCAGTATCTCTATCTGCCCCTAAGGATCCGTCATTGTCTTGATACGACTAGAAGACACAAAAGTATTCGATAGTCCGATGAACCACTATGGCTTTAGCAGAAAAAATCATAAAAAAAACTAAATTTCGGAACGACGCATGTGTTTTACATCAAGTTTAAACAACGTTAATTAAGTAGAAGTTATAACGGTAACTTCCACTTAATATTAACCTTATCGCTTTATTATTTTTATTATTTTCACTACCCTAATGTATTGTGATATCAGCCTGTAGCATCATGTAGCTTCCAATAATAGTTAAACCTACTGCAGTTGTTTCCTGATTTACATCCTCCTGATGATAGCTAATCAAAACACATACGATACTACGCATAACCACTACGCTGTGGTGAAGATTGACTAATCATCTAACTGGGATATAATAGATACTTGTACTGTTAAACTCCGACCATCACAGAAAAGACGCCCAAAGTGACTCGGCAATTGTCACAATTAGGCGATAACATGTAATCTAATTAAGACACTCGAGCTACTGGTATCTCTAAAATATGCGGCTACTGGGATATGTTACAAGATTATATCCTTGCGAATGGTGAGTCGGACCAAGCCCTGCCGCAAGCGTTACAATTATTGGAATAATCCTTATGAAATTTGAGACGATTTGTGGTGCGCAACATAAAAAATATAAGCTAAAATTGTGTAAATAATGCATCCACTCGGTCGGCAAGTCAAACACAAGCGTGACGCTTTATTCGGTCTTAAGGAGCATGACCTATCGCCTTGAGAAAATTCACGCCATCATATTCTCGTAAAACAGTTAGAATTGTGTCTGTGTTTCCATTGATCAATATATCAATCATCAGTTTATCGAGCAGATAGCAACACGTGGGATAGTTGCATCTTGGCAATGCGATCTGTCGGCCGACAGGAATTCGTGTGGGAGCCGAGACCCGGTTCCACCGCGTACTTTTTGTCACCGTGGTAATGATTCCCTAGTATGTACTACTAAGCATGTCGCACTTTATACCAATTTGAATATAGACTGTATGTGATATTCGTAAAAAAAATATTGAAAAATAGTAGGTACCTGCTACATTTTATTACTTTATAATATAGAGGGCAAGCACGAAATCGGAATCTTTTGACGGCGCGACTACCAAGGCATGCGCATTATTTTTGTCATGGGAATGCGTTGCTCTCTTTTGTTCCTCCTATCCAATGGGTCTCGCTAGTCCTAATATTTCTACTAGTAACTGCAAAAGATTATACGTAACTTTGTTAACTTTCATACAAAAACTGCGGAACGATTTGGTTAAAGTTCAACTGGGATATAGATTGCAATATGTTATAACATAAAACTGATTTTCATCCCGAAATAAATGAATAGTTAGTAGCTTGTTAGTAGCTCTTGACATAGATCTACGCAGGTTAAACCTGGGGTCCCCATCATGGTTCAAGCCTTGTCGTGGCGGTGGAGCTCAGTAGCCTGGGGTGAACCCAGGTGAAGGCAATTGAACCGAGGGGGATCTTTGCACCCGACTGATAAGAAGAGGGGGCTAAAGATCAGGAGGAGTAAGCGCTCTTCCTATAAGAAGAGGGGACCAAAGAGCAACAGGAGGAGGCGCTTTTGCGCACGGGGCATGGGATAAGGATGGGAACCTCACCACATTGCACTGTCCCAAAGTCAGTGGGGTTGTCCTGTAGTGCGAGGCAACCCCATCTGTAGAGGTGGACCCTTAGGGGGCTGACTAGCCGTCGAGGTGCTATGATGATATGTTGCTCCGGGGCACCTCACCAAGGGCGGCACAGATGGCACTCGCCGTGGTTTTTGTGGGTATTCGGCACTATCATGTGCCGCGAGTCCCACACACCACTGGACCCCACCCAGGGCCAGTGAAGGCGCATAGATGCGTTTCCCCGCGTCAACAAATAAAAATTAAACCTGGTTAAACCTGGGGTAGAGCTACATTGAAATATGTTTAAATTTTATTTTTTTCAAGGAACTATGATATCTGGCTTACGAATATTTTTGACAGACTATTAAGTTCCTTTAAAAAAGTGAACTGTTTTATTTATCTTCATCAATAAGTAATAAGTAGGCATTATTTTTCATTTGGGAATTGATTCGATATTACTATATCTAAATTTCTATAAAGATTATAAAAAAAGTAAAACTAGCTGTAAATATTTTAAAGTAAAGTCCGCACCTATTAAGTCCATCAGATAAAAACTTTCTTTTGGGCAGTTGAGTACGAACTAAAAATAATAGAGAAAACGTATGATAGCGAGCTTTTTGTGACTTTCACAAGAGCCTCGTGATAATTGTAGAGCCTCGTGATAAGCAGTCAATTCCAAAAACAAATGAAAGTGCTAAGTGAAGTGATAATCAAAGAACCATCAATTGAGTTGACATTTCGCTTGGCTTCAACTAAATTATTATTAAACTGACTTTTTTTTAAATATATTAAGTATATATTAAAGCATTATAAATTTACTACCAGTCCCTCCCGGTTTTGCATGGATATTTCACAAAATATAGCAAAAATTATTGATTTACATAAATTCAAAAATTATAAATTTTAATCGTCAACATTGCACGTTACCGTGACAACAAATTCAATTTATGACCAAAGAACATCTGTCGCAACCGCTAGTCGTGAATAATTGCCGCAGCTATATAAGGATTTACTTTGATATTATTTTTAGACCTTTTTTGGTTCTTAAAAATACAATACCTATGCCTAAAGGCCGGCAAGGCGTCCGTAAGACGTCTAGTCTTACATATGTCTATGGGCGGCGGTAGGCACCACCTACCCGCTCGTTTGCCACCGTCTCATAAAAAAAAAGTGATCCATAAAATTTTAGAAAATGTTGTATGTGCCTATGTTCATCAGAGATAATGTAAAGTTCTACGAGTTCATGACGTAGCAAGTGTTGGTAGAGTCGGCTCCGGAATGTAACATCTTGCTCGCATGACATCGACGTGAAGTGATGGTCAGTCGAATTTCGTGAGGTTCGTAAGAACTCTTCACCCAACTCGTGGGGGAGGATGAAAGGAGGGATAGCATCATCATAGTAATTATGCAGATGTCGATAGTCGTGAAAAGCTCTGACTTAACGTATGTCCCCATTCACCATATAATGTTAAGCATTGACATAATAAAAAAAACGTAAATGACACAGGAACAACTTTGAACAATAGCAGAATTAGCGGTCCCTCGGCCCACTCTTGCGGTATCGCGTCATCTGTTATTACACGCCATAAATTGAAAACGTCAACACAAACGAAAATTGGTCAATTTGTAGCCAGCGGCTTTCGTAACCGATTGCGCTGTTGATAATGAGCTGCGTAGAGATGACAACGAAAAGTTTTCTTTTTAGGCCGACTGTGCGTTTGTACGTAGAGAAAAGTTTATACGAGTGTAACACGTCCCTACATTAGGGAAATGAGGGTGTGTTGTTGTTGAGGTGTCAACAACAGTAAATATAACTTTTATGTTTACTCCGCACAAGGAGAGTTAACTTTTTCGCGTCAATGGTTTTTACATACACTGAAGCTTATTGTGCATGAAAAAAAAAAAAACAAAAAAAGAAAGAAAAATTTTTTTCATCGGATATTAATTTTGATAGCCAATCAAATATCAAAAATTAAAAGCATATAATTTTAATAATTTCTTAGGTTTACGCGATTGTTACATAAACGCGTAAAACTACTTTAACGGATTTTGTCGCGGTTTATTTAATTTTTTACGATCCCAACGTTACAGAAGTTTTACAGCCCATATATGGTCACGGATAGACCGAGATGACAAATGTCCTGAGAGGCTATTGAAATAAGAAAACAACCAAATTTCAATAGAGAAGATAGCTGGGTGCTTCCTTCTGAAATCCAAACGTAACACCTCACAGCTGCATGATACAATAAGCGCTTTCTGCGTTAACCGGAACAACTAATTAATTACATCGTCTAATTAGTTACATACAAATCTTCGGGTACTTTTATTAACTTATGATGTCATGATATTTGTCATCTCAGTCCACCCGTGACCATGATAGCTATAAAGCTTCGGAAACGTCGGGATCGTAAAATACCTAATAAACTGCGATAATATCCGTTATTGTAGCTTTATTATAATATATGATTTTAAGTTACAAAGCGCATAATTCACATTGTGCACATCTTTTACACGAGGTTTCGAGACGCGTGTGTCATCTTTGTCCACCCGTGAGAATGGTTGCTGTAAAGTTGCTGTAAAGTGGTTGGCTTGATAAATAACTAAATGAACCGCGATATAATCCGCTAAATTAGTTTTATCATAATTTTGATATATTTCGTATTTAACTAATGTCAAAATTAACAGATTTTCGTTTTCAATTTTCTCGCTACATTGAAAATGGTCGTACGTCAAGTTGGAGTCCGATTTACCCCAAGTACAAAAACTCTCAAACTTATCTATAACTTGTGGGATGTTTAAGTTATTCTCGTCGCCTGACTAGGCTAAACAAGTTCTAAAGGTGCTAGGCTACAGCGGTGTTATTTCCCACAAATGTTTCTTTATTTTATACAATTACATCGATACGTCAGATGAACCAGTTGAGTGTGGCAATTATGTGCAAATACCTCGTAAATGAAGCTCAATACTTGATCAAATCAAAGTCCATTATACTGATGACTTCGAAGAAATGCTTTTTCTTTTGATCGGTGGATGTAGATCGGCTTTTATTACGCACAAATGGAATTCCAACCAATTTTTTTTTCTTTAATAATATGGAGGGTAGGGATGAACATTGTCAAATTAGGGAACTGCTGCACAATAGAATTTGGAGTTGTTCTTAAGAGCCCCCCTCAAAGGTGACACCATTAATATAGGATTAAAAAAAATGTAAAAAACAATTAATAAAATTTTAAATAATAAAAAAGTAATCAATTGAGGCCTGCTACACTGTAATTTTGTTAAACCGCTCTATTTATGTAGGGGGTAGTGCCACGCAGCATTGCAGTGGAATTGCGTCAGCACGACCGGGGAGGTACCTCTCACTTAGTACATACCGCCGTAAAGCGACATCTACGGTGTCGCGTTTCTTGCGCTTTGTGAGCAGCCGGTCATTGGGTGGGGATGGGAAAAGGAGGGCAACGCATAGGCATAGTAATTATGCTGATGATCATGGGCGTCGGTAGTTAGGAACTTCTAGCCCGAATTGAAATTATTGTTAATTATTGCGGAAGGATATGGGCTATGGACGACTAATGGAACCGGAATTAGGGGGGCGAAACCACGGAGTGATATTATTTAATAATACATAGTGGGTGTAGCGAATAGTACGTAATCGTGTGCCACAAAATAATAAATGACTGTTAATGCAACAACACGATACCTAATGACGGCGCTGTTATATCTTTCATCATAAAACCATCTCTAATAAAGTGCAATGGGTATAACTACTGAGATTGCCAATCGTAAAACAGCCTGTATTTCTTGTGTCATTATATTTTTATTATCTGCACATAATTTCGTTATGGTTCGAACAATAGACTAATAAAGTTTATTATCATAGAGAAGGGAACTTACAAAATGCGATAATCATCATTATTGAAATATAATGATTTTATTCGATGAGCGTGCACAGTGCATTGGTTAGTTTTTCTAACTTAAGTGCATTTTCTGAGGGTTCTTACGGTGAAAGAAAACATTGGGAGAAAACCCTTTCACAAAGACTTTGCGCGTGCAACAAAAGCACTATATGATTTACAAAATATAAATACAAACTTCCCAATTTCTTAGAGACGTGCCCAGTTCAATATAATTTTGTATGTTTGTATCAGTTGAGTTTGTTCGACAATGCTTTCCTCTTCATGCATTTACTGAAAAAAATCGTAAAAACTCGAATTAATTACAGAAGCGGGAGAAAGTCTACCACAAGACTAGACTAGAAACGTACAAAAAGATAACAGTGTTCAATATTAATGCAACATCATCGACGCTAATAAGTAGTCCTTCTCAAAAAATACTTAATTACACGCGTTAGAAGCGTACTTTTTTGGCGTATCAAGAAAAAACTAAACTAAAAAATTACCCTCATTTTACCCTAACGTATCAGGAGAGAAATAACTTAAAAAAAATACTATTTCTGGATACTATCGTACCTACACGTGTCACAAATGTCACAAAAACCAGATCAATCTTTAACGCACAATAAATTGCCGGCGAGAATGAAAAACCGCAACCTCACTAAATAACTTAGCACTTAAATTGAAGAAACCATTTACATTTTACGAGACAAAATTCTTCATGAGCGATCTTGTAAATCGTTAATATTTTCTATAACCATAAAAGGGCATGCAGGTGATGAAATGTGTCGTATAGCCCTTGGGTTCCGTCATTATAAAGTATGTTTTGGGAGGCGATATCATGTTAATATATCATGTTAATTAATCATACTACCATATTGAGTGATGAAATTGTAGTAATGGTGCCGACTTTGTGATTACCCGCTCGTTAATGTAAAAGAAACTTAAATAAGGAGAAGGGACGAAAAGAAGCAGAGAGGAGACGTTTTGAAGGAAAAGGTTCGGAGCTCTAGTAGATATTAATACACCACAGTGAGTATATACACAAAGGTCTTGCTTATGTTCAAGTTGCTAATTACCTCACTGAAAAAAAAATCACTATTGTTTTTTATGTTGAATACCATATGACTACAAATATGAAAAACCGGACAAGGCGAGTTTGCCTCGCGCGTGATGTGTTCCGTACCGTAAATAATATTCAATATTGTATAATGCGTACAGCTCGCTCGCGACTAACGAGTACGAATAATCGTACCCTAGGCGAAGAATGGCAACACATCGCCTCGCTCCCCTACGTGCCCGGTTTTTATTGAAAGCCCCCAGACGTCAGAGTTGGGGGAGGAGGGACTTATCGGTCACTCTGGCCATGATAACAATAGTTAAATCAGCTGTTACAAGCACTCTCATATCGGGATGCATCTCTCCCATCTGCAGAAGAGAGGGGTGGGTCCGTCCCTCTTACGACCCTAAACTTGGCGACGGGACTACGTAACCAGGCGAGCACTCATTGCAATACGATGAAGCTATTGTTGGGCTTGAACTTATGCTGGACCTGAATTTATGCTGTGGAAGCGAAGAGAACTTCGCTTCCACAGCATAAATTCAGGTCCGTAAAAAAAATTGTGCTAGTTTTCAGGACGCTAACATTCTATAGCTTCGCCCACCCACTCGTGGTGGAAGGGGGGATGGTTCCCCCAGTCAGGATAGCTCAATCAGCACTTCCAGCCCCCACTTTAATGCAAGGCTAAATTTAGCTGTCGTGCGTGATCTCTTAAATAACTATCGGGACTTCCCATCTGCGGAAATGAGGGGGCATCTGTCCCTCTATCGTCCATAGAATTCTTTTAAATATTATTAGTAATATATTTCAATTTTTAATTAAGTAAGTGTTAATTTTAAAAGTGTGTCTAAATAATTTCTTTATATTTCACGTTTCTTCTTGTTGACATTATTAAAATGGAGGAAAAAAAATGTTTATTGTATGGAATCCCTTTCCACACAACAAACACATAGGAGAAGGAAAGGTGAATATAATATAAAGAAATATTCTGTGAATACCCACCCGTCTATCGTGATAATTATCAAGCAAAAAAATCACACATCTTATATAGCCCTAAATGATTATTTTATTGTCTTTTTGTATTGTAATAGCTACAACAGAAATACGTTATCAGTAAAACTTTAAAAAAAAAGTACCTTCACGCCTGTTATCCCCAAAGAGGTAGGCAGAGGTGTGCTAGTACATCCACAACTCGTAAGTCTAGTAGATATACTAGAACAACCACGATTAGCCAAGATACTCAACTCTTTAGCTATAATGTTTCATGAGCTACAGCGTGGTGAGGCGACAGACGGACAGCGGAGTGTTAAATAGCGTTCCGTTTTTTACCCTTTGTATACGGAACCCTAAAAAGAGAATAAGTGTGGTGTCAGTTCATATCAACAGGTAATGAAATAAACACAAACGCAAAGTACATTTCCATTGAATACGTTTTAATAGATTTTGAGAGCACATGGCTGAAAAATCATCTACATTTAAACATTTAAAGTAGTTTGAGATCCCGTGACTAAAAATTATTCTACATTCAAGTGTTAAAGTTGTTTGACAACCCATGACTGAAAATCTTAAGGTTTTATGAATTTTAAATTGTTCCTTTACAGTTGTCCATACTTCAGATCAAGTGGCCACATAATTAAGTACTTTTACAATCGGTCGTCTCATTACAATAGTATGGTGTTGTAATAATAACGACTTAGATCAAGTATTGCAATAGGAAACGTAAACACAGCAGCGGTGTTTGCAGTATGCATGATTATTTAAAGTTATGATTTATTGCAACCATAAAGTGGGACCAAATGTTTTACAAATGCTCGCCTAGGATTAAATAACTGTTGAAACGAAAAGGCAAGAGAAATAGCGAACCAATATTCCTATTGCTTGTAGTGTTTCAATACATAGAAAGTAAATAGGTTTTGAATTCTGATTGAATTATTTGTAATGTTTTTTTTTTTATTTAGCTCAGGGGGACAAACGAGCATCGGATCCTTTCTACGAATGCCGAAGTCCATTAACACGAGCAGAATTACTATGCCGATGCATTGCTCACCTTTTCACCTCCCCCCAATGGGCTACCGGCTACTCACAAACCGCATGAAACCCGAACTTTACGGCGATCTAAGTGCGCGAGAGGTACCAATTGGACTACAATGCCGCATGGCACTACCTCTTACTAAACGGATGCATTGCCGTCCCATCGGAATGGGAGAATGTGGGAACAGGTAAGTAAGTGCACTTGTGCCTGCGCACACATTTGTGCACTATGATATCTCCTGTGCAGTTGAATTGTCTCTATAGTGATTATACGACATTATAATTATTAAACGTCATTGTTGTATAATAGGACGAGGCCTAACTATTTCAAGATCATAATCAAGTTCTTTAAGTTTTATAATCAAGTTAGTCGCTTTGTAAAAAGAAAAATATGTACGAAGTAAGTAATAAAAAACCTAATTGTACAAAAGTATTTCAGTGCGCACAATGTGTATGAAATGTGGAGTTAATTTGCAAGTGAAATGCCACTGAAAATTCCGTAGTCGGGTGTTTAAATGAGGTTCACGTCGCCTGGACATTAGGAGTTAATTGAAGTAGATATGCAAATGTTCGCATATATTCGGTACGTCGGGTCGACGTCCTCTGATTCAGTCACAAAATTTTAGATTAGGTCATGTACCGACGATTTCTAAATATAGTCCGGAAGGGGGTTACGCTTTACGCATTTGTGATTATTTTTTATAAAAGGCGTACAGCCAAAGTGGCCCATTGGAGGGGAGGGCACTGCGTCGGCGTAGTAATTTTACGGATGTTTACGGGCAACGGTATTATGAAAACACTCCGATTGCTGAAAAGCCAATCGAAAAGACCACATTAAATCCTATGCGGTACGGTTGTAATTTATTCCCAAGTTAAGTTCCTGATAAACGAACCGCTACTTTAATAGTAACCTGTGGAGTCTGCCATAGCTCAACTATACTACTGATAAGTGTGAAGTGACGCCCATAGAAAACAACATTTTCATGTCCATTTATAAGGCTCATTACATCCGGAGTTCGCTAACCGTATTGGATTGGCAGCCGCCATTTGCATCCGTTATAAGTAAGAGAACTGCAGTCTACAGCCCTTTGGAGCCTTTCCAAATACGAAGCACTGTAAGAGATGTTTTGTTACTGAGACACGCAGAGTTACAAATAACAGCGAATAGCAGCGGTGTGCGTCTAAATGGAAAACGCCTCTTGTCTGCAAATACTTATGTGAAATATTTATTACTACAACATGGATGGGTGATACCTATGGAAAAAAATGGGGTAAGACTCGAAGACATCAACACCACATCGTCGCTCATATTTCTCAAAGGACTAAATTGAACGTTACCGCGTATGCTTTGCTGCGAACAATTACATATTTTAACTGTCTAAATCAGATCAGAAGTCCATTAGATTCATGCCAATGTCTGCAACATAGAACAATCTCATCGACGTTTCAGCAGATTTGTAGACAATGTGACCAGTTGTTCCTAACCTAAATATAACATGTGCTCATACCACGTGTACAAAAAACTGTAATCTGTTTATGATGTGAGACAAATGTGTAGAAATATCGTCAGTGTTTAAAATTTCCTTTTGCTACTCTCAAAATTTATGTTTTTAATTTATTCTATTCTAGAAGTACCTCTTATTTTTACTGCTCTATGAGGGAAGTGTCCTGTGCAGCTTCATCGTTTACTATAAGATACGTCGGGCGACGGTCTAAGTGAGATTGTGTCCGATAGCGGAAACAAAACCCCTGATTTCCCGCAGACGGTAAGGATTCATCCCGATATTTATATTAGATTGTCTGAAGTAAAAATTATAATCTCTGCGGAGAGGACCGGGTTCCCTCACCCCGCCTCTCTAACGAGGAGGGCAGGCCACGCGCATCAGGCTATAATTGGCCTTGCATTATCGTGGGAGCTAGAAGAGCTGGTTGAGCGTAACATATCTAGGTCTAGATATGACATCACGAATGCCCAGTACATGTATTTAGGAAATTAGCCTTATATCCGTAGAAATTATTTACATAGATTAGAGAAATCAAAATGTAGAGCAGTCTCTGTCTCTCTTTTTTCCATTCATTTCTCCATGCGCAATCCACATGCGACTTTGGATAGACAGAGATAAACTACTTTCTTATCTTCTTCTATTATCCAAGATGGTAAGTTGCCGGCATATGAATGCCTAAGAAATCCCATCTCTACCTATATTATCCTTTTGTTTATAACATTATCATAAGCTTCACACACACCAGCTGCTATTCGCGTTCCTATTTTGTTGTGACACATGAGTGGAATCTTCACCACGTCTAAAGACTCTGCATAACTCATTACAACCACATTCTTGTCAGAGCTGTAGTCTGAAAATTAGTTTTAAGGAAATCGGATTTAATAAATAGGTATAAATTGTTATGGTCATAAGGAAAACAAGATATGCACCCTACCGGACTATTATCATTGGCGGTTGAAATATTACCCAAATTATATTAATAACTAAAACAATGTATCCTTAAATATGTTATGATTCCAATGTTTATCACAAACCGCAATAAAATCCGTAAAATATTTTTTCTATAATATTGACATTCGTGTTGACTTAAAAGAAAAACTATCAAGGAGTAAACTGTTCCCTTCATCATTCAAAAAATCAAGTAAGTTTGAATTCTGCGCATGCAAGCTTTTTGGACCACTATAGAATTTTATTTACTACTGGAGTTAAAAATGTTATTTGAGGAATGTTTTTGTGTTATTTTGATAAGCTATTGAAATTCTCAGTGCTGTAAATCTACCTTCAGTGCATATCATTGTAGGTAGAATATGTTTACAGTTTAGGTAACATCTTATATATAAAATTCTCGTGTAACAATGTTAGTTACCTTTCCTCCGAAACTGTTTTACCGATTTCTACCTAATTTTATATGCATATTCAGTAGGTCAGATGCCAGTAGCAGGAGATCGCTCGTCTTGGCGTTCATTGAGAGAGGCCTGTGTCCAGCAGTGGACTGATAAGGGCCGATAATGATGATGATGATGATTCAGTAGGTCTGAGAATCGGCTACTATCTATTTTTCATACCCTTGACTGATTTCACCCGCGTATTCCATAATTGGCTATATATTAGGGACCATAGTTACGCGGTTGAAACCGTGGAGCGCAGCCAGTAATAGATATTTTTCAAAATGTGCATATTTATTTTCATAGGGAATTTTATATAATTACCTGAGCCCCGCGTATTCACGACGAAGCTGTTCATTTTATCGGGATAAAATGTGTTTTTGCGTCCCGCGGACACGGGGTCTGCGGGACCCATTAATGATTTTATTCAAATCTATTAGTTTATCTTGTAAATAGTTAAAGAACAACAGACATACATATAAACTTTTGCATGTATATCTTTTGTAGGATAAGCATAAAACCAATGATTAACATGTGGTTATAACTGATGATTCAACTTCATTTCATCGAACTGAAAACGTGATCTCATCACACTTGGTTTACTGGTCACCCATAAACTTTAATGCTTCTCGCGCTGAGCTTTAAAGTTTTCTGATAATTCACGACACAAATACGGTTCTCGAGCATTTCATTGCCTCGTGTATTTAATCGCATCTCATTACGCGATGTATATGAGAATGCAATTTTTAGTCTTAAATATCTTTCAGAATATATTGCAATGTTCCTTAGATGCTAAAATAAAAAACCTCTCCGTATTGTAAGCAAAAGTAAAAAAGAAGTGGTGCTGCTTCTTTTTTTTTTTTTTTGAGGATTGTCTTCGATTTACTTACCATCCGGCAAAACAGATACAAACATGACTCATGATATCGACAAATTAGGCACATTGACCTTCGATCTCACAAGGAAATCCTTGACCACAAGAAACATGGCGTAATCTGAGTTGAAATAGGTCGAACGGCGATTGGAGGACGTAGCGGTAGATTTAATAAATCCGCAATACGCAATCAATTATAGATGAAATTAGATGAAAAAAGGCACGGCCATTAGAAGCACAGTTACGTAAAACGACCCGCAGGCTCGGCAAAAAGATGATAACTCGAGAAGCTAACGGACCGAGCCTGACCTACTCGCTGTGCTTGTAAAAACATGGCCGCAACTACTGCCTCGCATTATTGGTATTTATCACGCCATCATCAGCCCATATCGTTTTCATCTAACCCCTTAACTTTATCACTTGGAACAAATTCCGGATAAGAGATGAGGTGCTTGAAAATAAATTTGTCACCTCTACTACCCATATTCTAAGTATTAGTACTTATATATTTCAATTACATACTGGAAAGGAGTCTATAAATATTCCTTGATTTATTGCGATGGCTGTGAAAACACTATTTCCTTAGAAGAAAACTATGATGATGGATTTTATCATACACAAAATCACAAAACAACTCATAGAAACAATATCTATCTATACTAATAATAAATAGCTGAAGAGTTTTTGAACGTGCTAATCTTAAAACTGTCACATTCGGAAGAGCTAGAGAGAATTGAAAAGCCTCAATTTAGTCAATTCGAAACTCACACCTTTGGTTATTTACTTAGCTTTGTTGTTTCCTTGAAAGTTATTCATTATTGTGACTACTAAACGGATTTTATCGCGTTTCTTAATATTTACTTATGGAACGAGACAGAATCTCCGTAATGAACAAATATATCAAAA
>JAFELO010000508.1:500736-519613 GCA_017140195.1 Eumaeus atala
TCAGTAGGTAGATAGTGGAAGCAGGTACCCGTGAGATGTTACAATGTTTGTAAGTTAATGGGTGAAATAAGTTGATCTGTACGAGATGATCGGATGTATTCGCGGAAACCGTTAGCGCCACTCGTAACTGTACATAATGTGATCGTGTTACAATGAGACCTCAGAACCAGCTGGGCGCTGGCAGCTACTGAACTAACTGTCGACATATCGAGCCCAGTTCTTGCCGTATTGAGCTCGTGCAGTTGAGCGGTGCACATCGATTGCAATAAGTGAGAATATAATCTTATATCTATTAATAATTTTATACCGTTTAGATAATGATAATGATAATGATAATGATAATGATCATCATTATCATTATACATCCGCTGGTGGCAATAAATTGTTCGTTTCAGGCTGTTTCAGTGTAATAAATTCTAT
The DNA here is from genome assembly GCA_017140195.1 of Eumaeus atala. Taxonomy (NCBI): domain Eukaryota; kingdom Metazoa; phylum Arthropoda; class Insecta; order Lepidoptera; family Lycaenidae; genus Eumaeus; species Eumaeus atala. The sequence goes on from JAFELO010000508.1 coordinate 501,157, forward strand.
TGGGATGTGTTTTATTTCTTATAAACATCTCAATATTCGCTGAGTTACGCGGTTCCTTTTCAGGCCTGTGGATAGGAATGGATCCGGTGCCAGTTTCTTTGACTTTCATTAAGAGATGTTTACTATGATTTTTTTTTTAATTTGTCATCGTTGAAGACCTCTGTCAATGAACACAAGACTCCGATCCGCTGGCACTGCGCACACCTGAAACTATTAACAACTAGCTTATGCAAGTTACTCCTGTTCTCTGGTCTACATTCGACCAAAACTTCTTTTTTTTTAATCGCATAATAATAAAAACAAGAAGAAATATAATGTCGTATATTTGTGCTCTTGTAACATAGTTGTTCAGAAGGTGTTGTTGAGTCAGTAAACATGAGTTTTAGCAATTATTCTCTGAAGATTATTCACTGATCGGTTGAGTTTTGATTCATTCAAAATTATTCAAAAAACGGTTACAATTGAATGAATCTTATGAATACTGAAGCGGCTCTCTGAAGATATTCATAGATATGATTTGAGAACGAATATCATTCTCATGGGATAGGCTCAAATGGAATGTGGTATGCGGACACAACTTATCTTTTACATAATGTGGTGCTAAATTAGTAACGTGAACCGAACAGCCATCAGTTCAAAAAGAGTGCCGCTATTAGATTGACGAAAGGAGAGCACCTGTATCTTTTTGATGGTCTAGGGGGCAAACGAGAAATCGAAGGCTTTTTACAACTGCCATGATCATCCACGTAATTGCTATGGCGATGCGTTGCCCTCGCTTCTTCCTCACCTCCAAGGGCCACTGGGTACTCACTAACCGTATAAAACGCGACACCGAAGATAACACCTTATGGCGGTATCATGTGAGCGAGAGGTATCTCGCCTATGGTGCCGGCTTGATTCCGCAGCAATTCAGCATGGTACTACCTCTTAATATATCTCTTCTTGTATATCCAAGAAGATACATGCCGATTGATTTGTACTTTATAGTATAAGGGACAAACGACCAGGTGGAGTCTGCGTTCGATGATGAAAAGCATGACGTGACGCCCTTCGTCATCTCTAAGCGTACCGTCACGCGTGACGGTTCACCCTAACGATGCGTAATGCACTACGTGTGACTATGATGTTCCATGACTTTGGTTACCTAAAAACGTACGCTTCTTGTCTACTTTTTAGGTAACCTTTGATGAAGTTTTCAAAAAGTGGAAAACTTTTGACTTTCTTTGGAGCCTACATCAATAACATTGTCTATCTTAAAGATATAAACAACGAAAACAAAATAAGACCGAACAGGCATTTCTTACCCAAATAAAGCTCATTCATTAATTTCGATACGCGAAATGGCACCTAAAAATAAAAACCTTAAGCCGTGTCATATGAAATATCAACCAGTTCAGCCAGCGTTCAGCCACCGCGTGCAGACGGACAAAACAGATGGTTTTATTTGAAGTTGAATAGCCACAGTATCTGAAATGTTAACTTGAGGAAATGTGCGCTTATCTAGGAGTCCGTGCTCGAACACGTGTGAATCACGTTCTACTTCCTAGTAGTGAGATGTATGAAGATATTGTAACCAACAAATATGTTTGCTATATAAATGAATCATGTACAAAACTGTTAATGAATCATTTGTAACTCATTTATAATCCATTGACATTGTCAAGCTAATCATCGACATGTATAAAAAATAAAATGTGTTCAACCAAGTATACTAATATTATAAAGGGGAAACATTTGATTGTTTGTTTCCATTGAATAGGCTCCGAAACTGCTTTACCGATTTGAAAAATGTTTTATTATTAGGATCATACAAAATCTGTTATGAACATAGGCTATATAACATTTTTAAAACGTTTTAATGAGTATGAAATTTCCATTATGTAACCAAGAAAGTGAAAAAAAAATCAAGGTGAAATCTTATTTGACTGCAGAAATTATTGACAACTAGCTGTTCCGACAGATGTTGTTCTGTCTTAAATGGAATTTGTTGTCGATACCATCACGTGTAATGATTACAAGGCCGAAATTACAATTTATAACTTTTATATTTTTGTAAATCAATGACTTTTTGTCATATTTCGTGAAATATAATCGAAACCGCTGTTAGTAATCGAATAAAGCCAATACTTTATCCGACTACACAGAAAACCACACTTAAAAGCCGCACATCCGATGCGCACGTCGGGATTTCCGCACATATCACTTATATTTGGTATTTTAATATCCATATGTATGAACATAATAAGTTCTTAGTCGTGATAGCTCCACGAGCTCTTTTTGGCGAGGCTAACTTTAGCTATCGCACGGAAGCCATCTCCTTTTCTAGAGAGGTGGAGAAGGGCGACGGCCCTAGGTGAATGTTATCATCATCATCAGCATTCATCATTATCAGCTCTTATCGGTCCACTGCTGGACATAGGCATCTTCCAATGAACGCCAAGACGACCGATCTTTCGCTACTCGCATCCATCCCGGACCGGCGGCTAATGCACGGAGACCGTCTTCCCACCTGGTGAACGGTCGACCGACACTTCATTCTCCCAAACGCAGCCCCCACTCCAGAACCTTACTGGCCCATCTGTCATCTGATCTTCTCAGCCCTATGACTATGACTAGCCCATTGCCACTTCAACGAGTTTATTCGTCGTGAGGTGTATCGGTCTACATAGTAATAGTTAATTAGAGCACCACAAAAGACAGATCCAAACCAGAATGAATTAAAAAAAAAATTGTGACTATTGTCTCATCGATTGCTCCATGGTTCATGGTGAACTGATGCTCACAATTATACTTGTAAATGTTTAAAAGGACTATGATAGGTGGATACGCAAAGGTTTCGTTCTAATCCTAAGAACGACTTAACTTAGCAGGACTTGATTGTTTGCCCAAACAGCAATAAAAGCTCAAAAGTGTGAATCCCAATTAAATGGTATTCATCATAAAAGTCATGTTGGTTTTCATGTTTCATATGTTATAATGAGATATTGACACGTCTTGACCAAATAACTATTGACCGGCGACCTGTCGTTAGTCGTAATTGGACGGGTGTGATCGATCGCCGAAGTTCGGATTATCATGTTATAGATTTGACCGTGTCTCATCACACTGATTAACCGTGTCTCATCACATTGATAAACCGTGTCTCATCACATTGATAAACCGTGTCTTAATTATTATTCTTGGATGTATCTGAGCATAGTCATTGGCAGGGTTGACCAATATTTTTTGGGCTTTAAACTTTTGGTTGGTAATCCGCGTGGAGACTGGTGAGGTCTGCAGTGGAGTAAAATTTGTTGGCTTCGATTCTAACATTCACTGGTTTAGCTTCATCCCGTTAAGGGACAACATTCATTGGTTTAGCTCCATCCTGCTAAGGGAGAGATGTTGGGCTACCGAGGAATTTGACACGAGCCTGTGGTATAGTTGCACCATTGGTTATCTGTCAGTGATAAGAACAGGAGCTTGTCTATCTTCTGCAAATAGTTATCAGTTATCACCAGGGTTCGGACTTTAGTCCATACGCTGAAGATGAAAGTATACTTTTGGAATATGACCATAATCCATTGTAAACTGATAATAGGAATTTGTAATCTATTGTAAACACAAACGACCTTTACAACTGGCTCGACATCAAATACCATCGCCTAGAGCGTACGTTTTTTTAACTGCTCATATCCCAGCGCCATAAGAGCGAAGAAGAAGGAAAGGTCTGAGAGATCTGGATTATATATCTTTATATATATATATATAGAACAAAATCATTAAATATATAAGTCCAGTGTTAGTGTTTCAACTATAACACGCCCATAATATAGTCTCAGATTATTAAAGTAATATGGTAACTAGCCCAGAGCTATCTGATAAGTCCAGATATTATTATCATCATACACAGCGCTGCATGTACCTAAGTTTATTACTTTTATTATAAGCGGTTGGCACTACCTCTTATAATAAAAATAATGAACTGAGTTTGCTGCTTTGCATCGGAAATGGGTCTGCACGACCGGGGGGGCACCTCTCGCTCACATGATACCGTCGCAAATTGACAACTCAGTGTCGCGTTTAGTACGGTGTGTGTAAGCGGTGGCCAATTGGAGAGAGGGAGGAAAGGAAGGAAACGCATCAGCATAGTAAGTATAGGAATGTTTAAGAGCGTCGTTAATCAAACTCCCGACTGCTTGTTTCTACATTAAAAAAAAAACGATTATCTCTTAAAGTAATTTCTAAAAATTCTTAAGTACATATTCAGATGCGCATTTATTTTCGTTTGACGAGGCTCGCTGCAGCCTCCACCGCTCGACCAAGGCCGCCCGGCTTTGTGCGTGGACTCGCTCCACGCTTTTTGTGGCAGATGCTATTGAGGCCACAAAAAAGTATTCAATACCTTTTTTCCATTCCGTCCATTATTTGAATGTACTCCAACAGATCAAGGCCATCTTGATAGTTTTCTTTTTTAATTGATGTCGATTTACACCTTGTTGCTGCGGCGATGTGCACGCTAGATATTAAACGTTACTAGCTGTTTCGAGAGCGCGTTGCTTTTTTTAAAGCTTCGGAGTATTCTGACAAATTTGGCAAAGAGATGCGGAGATCACTATCTCCGCATCTCTATTAGCCGCACCGGTTGGGTTTACTGCGACGGGCGCGCGAGTCACCCGCCCGTGGTGGAAGGTGGGGACGGTTCCCCTCAGATAGTCCATAATAGTTCAACGATAACTTGCAGTCCCCAAGATAACACAAGACACACATGAGCGGGCAGCTCATGCGCGGCAGCTTACCTTTGTTAGAGACGTGATTGGGCCAGGGGAACCGGTGCCCTCACCAATTTAATATTAATTACTTTATTCAATCTTAAATAATTACTGGGATGCATTCTTCCCATCTGCGGGAAAGGAGAAGTGTCTGTGCCCATATTGACCACAATCTCACCTAGACCGTCACCCAACTCCCCCCGAGTAACTTTAATATACCAATATGTGTATAGATTTTATTTCTTACAATATCTTTACGATTTAATTTTTAACGTTAATTCTAGTAGTAATTAATGACGATGAGCGCACATTCGGTAACATTCGTTTCTTGTCGGGTCCTCTTTTATCCTTTTCACCTTCCTACGACATTCCATTTAATTATTTTTTCCCCAAAAGTAAGTTAGTACCTAAATAACAGACTGAACCAAGTTTCGAAGTTCTTCACGGAAAAATACCAAACATACGTACACACGTATTAACTGAAGTTATACTTCCTTTGGAGAGTTAAGGTAAAATTATGAGAGTATTATGTTATGACGCAAGCGCACACCGATACGAAAAATCAAGACCCTGAAGTTAGCAATAGTCAAGTTTTTAATGCTTCAGAAAAGTTACAGTGTAATGTATTAAATACCCTTTTCTGTTGTTAGTGTCGTTTTTTTCCATAATCATAAAATTTTTTAAAAATATTTTTATCTTCTTACGCCAAAGAAGTATAACTTCCAACGCGTCTACACACTTCCTTTATAATAAGAATAACGTTTATTTCAGACAGAAAAGGAATCCATAGATTTAAGTGTGTTAGTAGCAGTTTAATATTCTATGTTAGTATTGTTAGAATAATTATACAATAATCCTTCCTATGGCTATCTCCACCCAGTGATGCTGGATGGAGCAGTCGGACCTGGCAGCAATGACCTTATGATGCTCTTGTAGCTGGAATGTAGACGCTGTAGCAAGGTAACAGCTTCTATATTAGCAGAACAGTTTTATCCTGCCAATGTTATAAAACGAGTACAGTTTGTATCACAGCGCGTTTTACGTGAGTAGATACGGAGTAAAGCGGCACCGTTAAATCACCGACCTACGCGCATCCCACAAGGAAATTACTTTTACATTTCTCTCCAGTGTTACTGTTTAAATCTTAATGTTCAGCTTATTTTCATCCCCCGCGCAATATAGAAATACTTTTATATATTTACATACACAAAGATATGTCTAAACAACACAATATTTGATAGATAAAGAGGTAAATAGAAGAGCGTAATCATATCCCGAACAATGAGCTCAAGATATATTATTCTTTCTGTCCGTATAAGAAGTTCTTTGTTATTCTGAAGTCATTTTTCCTTAAGCATAAATCTCATATTTAATCTTCGCAACCTTTCTTTTTGCGTGAAATCCTTTGTAGAGTGGCGCTAATAGCTCCCACATTATATAACGTTGTCGTTAAATACTACCTTTTTTGTTAACACTTCACCGGCCCTGAGTGGGGTCCAGTGGTGTGTGGTACTCTCGGCACATTATAGTGCCGGATACCTACAAAACCACCGCGAGTGCCATCTGTAGCGACCTAGGTGAGGTGCCCCGGAGTAACAAATCACCAGGGCACCTCGACGGCTAGTCAGCCCCCTAAGAGATCAACTCCACCTCCACAGATGGGGTTACCCCGCACTACAGGACGACCCCACCGACTTTGGGACAGTACAATGGGGTGAGATTGTCATCCTCGCCCCTTGCCCCGTGTGCAAAGTCGCCTTCTCCTATTGCTCTTTTAATAAGAGGGGTACCGAGAGCGATTCCTCTTCAATTTTTCCTCCCCTTCCTTCAATTGGCTTCGTTTTCGGGTTTACTGTGTGGCCACAGCCTATCATCGAGAGTTCTATCTATATCTTTACTGGACAATGTGGCCGAGGTTATTCGTATATAAACTTTTTTATATACGAATAACTTCGCATATTATTTAGTCTTTGGTGGAACCGTGCTTGAAGCTTACATCAGTCGTTTACTTAATAGCTACTCGAGAGAAAGGCTTTGTTTATGACGCTTTGGTGTGTGTTTTGACCTTATTGACGCTGATTTTATACAGGATTGGGATGAAGGTTCGGAAGTATGATGAGGGTGATCATATTTAATACTGTTTTTGATAGATCGGTGGTAGCTATGAGAAATATTGGAAATTACGTCGAAAATATGTAGCATCGACCAAAACGGCAATAAAGGAAAGCTAACTCAGTAAATGCAAATAGCAAATACAATTGATAAAAAAATATTTCTAGATGTGTCTATATCATGTAATGATTCATAGATATATATGCATAACATAACATGCTTAAGACTCTTTAAAATGAAACAAAAACTATAGTAAAATACATCAATATTGGTACCATGGTAGTGAGAGGTGGAAAGACAGATCGACGAACGCTTAAGGTGAATTTCATATTACCTTTACAGACGCAGAAGTTGTTCGCAGAACAATAATAGGAAAATACCTATGTGTCATTGATTTCCGCAGTGTCGTTTCATTCTTGTGAACTATCAATGTTTCTCTCAATATCACATTACACAAACACTTATCTGAATACTGTTACAATCTTACGCTTCATGTGGTCGGAATTCCGTTTCGGAATTTTTGAACTTTTCGAATGACACACACGTCGAACGATATAGTACGGGATATATGTAATAAATACATTTTGTATACGCTTGTGGCTATACCACAACTTTTTACTATGTGAGAATCGATATTTCGAATTGGGAATTCTGTTCGAAATATCGATTTGGAATCCGGCCATCTTGCTTTTATAGTTCTCTACTGACTAAATATTTTTAAACCTAACCTTCTGTTACATATACATTTTGTAATACTGTATGTGATATGTGGCTGAATAATTCGTTATTTTCAGGTCTAGCCAAATAAATTACAGATAAACATCTACAATTATGATTTATAATAATTTACAAATGTATCTAAATAACTTATTGTTAGGTGTTAAAAATATCAAGGTAACAATTAAATTATTACGTACGCTTTGATAAAATGTAATTAGGAATATTATAATGTGCGCTGATAAGCGTGTGGCGTGTCGTGTGTTAATACGAGTGTTATCTGCAGATAAATAGTTATAATCCCGGCGATATCGCCGACGCATTTTCCGACGATGCCCTCTGTTTGCGCAGGGCTTGAGACTGGCTGAAGTGATTCTATTAAGCAACACACATATTTTACCTGTGACTCCGTTTATGCAATTGAATGTAGACAATGCTTCATGCCAAATTATCACTGGAACTCGTTAACTGGTGATGAGGATCCTCTTTTATTAAAGTGATTCTTCTTTGACGAAGTAGAAGTCACAGGAAAAACGGTATACTTCATATAACGTTGTCACTAATGAACAATATGTATAACGATATACTTCATAAAACGTTGTCACTAATGAACAATATGTATAACGGTATACTTCATATAACGTTGTCACTAATGAACAATATGTATAACGGTTTTCCTGTGATAAAAAAAACTGTGTGGCTTAAAGACATCGCTGGGAAAGTCCTTAGTCTTGAACATTGTTCATGAGTGAAGTGTCTATAACTAACTTCCATTGAACTTCTATCATTTTGATATGTGGTAATTATTTATTTCGGTCTACCCTATTTCAAAACTGGTGTAAAGATAAATACAAAAAATATCATAAAAACGTACAGTTCTTGTAAATAAAATCAAATTGAACCTCTTGATGTAATCTCTTTGTGCATTTCGCTACTTTCCCTGCGAGACGCCTTTTAATTGATATTTATTGTATAATCAGCCGAGTATAAAAATAAATGAGTGCTTAATTATCTCGCTGGCCTACAAATGCCTGGTCGTTGCATTTAGAAGCGATTCCGCGGGCGACACGATGTAATATTTTCTCCTCAAATGAGCCGAGTTCCCAAGCCATTGTCGACTGGCCCTTTTATGGTCACCACCGAGTACAGAGTGATCATAAAGAAGGATGTCATATTTTTTATTCCATTTCACTACATATTTTAATAATGTATTTGTCTTAATAATTTTTAAACTGTATATCTGATCGTTTCAGAAAAACCTCAGTGGTTTTTGGTCCCCTTAAATAAAAATATATTATATGTTTTTTTTAATGAAATTGAAAAGAAATAATAAATATCACTTATATTTGTATTCTACCATTTTATTCCAGTTAGCTCAACAGACGTTGTCCTGTAATTATTGGATATTTTTTTGCATGGTAACGTGTTACATGGCTGGCGGTCATATCAACCACGTTATCTCACCCTACAACATTGAGATTTATACTATATAAATAGGTAGATAAGTCTCAATTCATTCTAAGTATATATAAATATAAGTTTTGTTAAAATAATAAATGTAACGTCATCGGTTATGTAACATGTTGGGGAGTTATATTCAAAGTATAGAATGAAGCTATCGGCTGAGCGAAGTTCCCGTAAGTTCTCAATCATCAAACAAACTAAAAGTAGGTATTTTGTATATTTACCAAAATATTATGCCAACTGAGCGAACAATATGCCAGTCTCTATTCATACGATAGTGATGCCAGTCTCTATTCATACGATAGTGATGCTAGTCTCTATTCATACGATATGATGATAAGTTTCATGTTGACCTATTTTTACATATTCCACTTACTTCAATCATCATTATTATGTTCCTTTAATAAAAAATCTGCTACTAACAAGCATCCTCTTAATTTTAAATAACCACAAAATAAGGTTTATTGATTTTACCGCAAAACAGTTACAGAGGGGACAAAGGTTCAATAAGATTTCTTACGTTTACACAGTTGCTACTTATGTTATAATGACGCAAATTTTAAGGAATGTAATAAGCTTTATTAAAATATATTACATCCTCTGCGTGTCGGGCATCTATTTAACAGTAGTCATGATTTACTTAGGAATGAGACGTCCAAGGATGAAATTATTTAGTCCCCAGATCATTCATATTCATTTATTCAATCCAATGTTCGCAAAATTTCTAAACATATTTATAGGAGAATTACGATACTTGAGAATATGTTGATGTGGTCAAGATTAGCCTAAAATCACGATCTGTTCTACGTTAATCACATCGCTATAAAAAATCCGGGGCGAGTATTATATTCATCAGTGAGCCCCAGACAGAGAAGAGATTTTCAACAAGTAAATTCTTAACCCTGGACGGACGGCAGTACGTAAAAATTCGGTAGGCAGGGTTCCTACTGTGGGATTCAAACCCAGAGACCCCGGAGTCAAACCCAGAGACCACGAGGCAGTCGATGTCAAGTCAAGGCAGTTACAGCGTGTATAAAACGCAGCATCCTGTGTGGTGTCCAAGTCCCGGGGGCGTGCATTCCGTCTAATTGGATGTGCAGACCAGCTATGGTATTGGCGGCTCAGCCCAGACCACTTTCGCTACCACGTTTCGGGTTCTTTTAAACTAGCTTTAGTACACTAAAGAATGGACCTAATGAGAGATACCTCTAATTAGATGCATTCTTAACTTGTTGACTGAACTAGTACTGTCTAATTTTGATAGGACTTTGATTTAGGCTAAAAGAGAAAAACTGCAATGTTAACTATGTCTAATTTCAAGGTATCGGTATTTCTTGACGGTGTGCACGAACAACAAATTGACAGAAAATGACTCTCAGATTTTTCCTTAACGCGGTAAAAGAAGTATGATATAAGTAAAATATAAACTAAACCTAAAGTTTTCGTTAAAATGAAACCTACCTTTAAATTTTCGTAATACAATACACAAAAAGCCACATAATAAAATAACAATGTCATAGTATCAAGTAAATTCATATATCGCTTTTCTAGAAAAGGCAAAGAACAATTGGGGCATTTGACGATTACCGCCGAGCATCGAAAGGACGATGCTGGGATAGATCACCTATTTGATGATGGTATATATGAAGATGGGTTGGGCTTCTTCGAACCCTGTCGAGTAAACATGAATATCCAGTAATGTGTACTTAGATGTTTAAAGTTATCACTTACCACTACCGCCTAGTTTTGTTGAATTCCTTATCACACGTTTAGTATTACAAAAGCGTTTAGAAACGTACAGAAGCGAACAAATGGCTTATCTCGTCAGAATGAGTCCGCTTTACACCTAGTTAGGTACCTTACAGTGCAGTGTAAAGCTCGCTTGTTATGGTAAATACACGCTCCAGGGCTTCACTCATTTGCTACAGATTTATACTTGTATTGTTCGTTAAGCGCTACAAAGATACTTTCTGATTTTAACTTATAGTAATATTCAAGAATATGGTAACATTTGAATAATAAATTATGCAGTATTTTTGAAGAAAAAATATGTCGTAGTTATGTTTACACTGAATACAACGCTGTCGAAAATCATATATCGATGTGGATAAACGAAATGGCTGTTAGGAAATGTTAAAACTCCGTTTCACTTCTCGCTCGCAAAACTCGCAGAAGGTTGTTCTGCGTTTGTAATTATGTACTACATCATATATGCATATTTGAAAGTGTCTTTCAAGCCGACGATTCAATTATCAAACCTTACTAGCTCACTGTGTGAATGTATTTACCCTTTATATCCCCAAAATTATGACATATATCTCATTTCCATGCAAAATTTATTATTTTATATTTTTCGCGTATATGTTATTTATGTGTTATTTTAAGCAATAAGGTTTATTTGTTTTCAGTTGAGTTCGGACAGTTCTGGGTAATTTATAACATTTTCTAAATAACTTTTAAGTTTTCTTTTTTATTAAACTCTATAGTTTTATCTATACATCAGTTGATATAATTTATAAATTACATCATATACAACATAGTACATGTAACATATATTTTTTTAGCATTTTCATTCGAGAAATATGTGGCTACCGGCTGACTATTCAGATGCGTTAGCAAAGCATCTGAATATTCCGCGTCACCCCGACCTCCCATTCCACCACTGGCTACTCACGAAGAACAAGAGGTACCTCCCCGGTACTGTCGGCCTAATTAGGCTGATCGATGCTTCTAGTGACACCTCGTTATTTAAATTTTTTTGAAAATTATTTCTATTTTAAATGTACTAGGTACTCATAAATAGAAAGGTGTCAGTGAATTAGAAACGTACACAATGCAGTCTTTCTCCTCGCAGTACAATGTGCAGGTAAACCGGAGAAGAATGGTACTGTAAGATACGACTATCATTGTTAAATATAGGCGCATTGTATTCAGGAATGTATGGGTATATCTTTGTAACAACATAACATAAACTAAGTTGTAGTTGATGAGAGTAATGCTAATTTGTAACTGCTATGATGAATGATTAATCAGCCTGATTTTAATGTAATAACGTCTTGTAAATTGATAACTGAATGGTAGCATGCATGAAAAAATATGACGATATAGTGACGTTACTAGTCATAGTAATCTTCCGAATGGGCGGATCCGGTGCGAGAGAGAGTAACAGGTTATATATTTCGCTCCATTGGGCAATGTATTTAGATCAATATTTGTGCGTTTCCCATGGCCCATCGACGAAGAAGGAGGAAACGCATCTGTATATCGCGTCAGCGTCGTTAGTCACGATTAATCTGACTGCCCATTTGCTCCCTTGCTACAAAAAAGTCACGTAATTACATTTAAGATCATGTATTTTTTTTGTAATTAATATTACAAGCCACTATAATTAGTAAACTACAATTATGACTCGACAAACGTGTTTAAATATCGCGCAAACTTGCCGTGAAGCTCTTTTCTAATTGAAAACTGTAACACGCTTATTACATACAGGGTTGAGAATAATAATTTTTGTTTTATGATTAATTTAGTTCCTTGTGAATTTAGTATTAATATTAGATTGGGATAAATTTACTGCAAAGTGCCAGGAGAACATAATATGATATATTGTTCAAGCGCATTCTTTATTACGTACCTCACTATCTGTGTTAATGGCTTATTGTCTTAAAGGGTTATCTGAGTGCACATATAAATGCTTTCATAATTTATTCCTTCTTACCTTTGTACCAGTCTATGTTCATCATTTACTAATGTTACTTCATTATGTGCAAAGAGGTTTTCTATTGATTATTGGCCTCTTTAAAGAAAACCCCAAAAGTACCAGTTAGGCTCTCACACTGAGGGTTGTGTAAGTTGACAAACTTATGTTTGCCTGCACACGTTTCTTATGAACTACACATAACTTTGTGTAATGTGTTTCAGTGACACATTTATAATGTAACCATGATTGTTATGCAAATTTTGTCACAGCGACTGAAATACTTCTATAAACCTATCGCGATCCTTGAGAGTATGGTGAACAACGAACATTCTGATTCTTAGCAAGAGGGTACTGTTTTTATCCTTAGGCACGGAGCACTAAAACATTAAAGGATAACTTAAGGGCCACTTGCAGGTATATTCTATAGTCTTATAATTTAGGAGGAGAATATAATGTTGTCGAGGATCTGCCAGCCCTAATGGGTCAGGGACCATCATTAATCATATGACGTGTGTTTGCCACATAGATCCTACACATCGTGGACAAGTTATTGCAGTTTCATACTTTCAATTAATCAGTTTAATCATTTACATAATGTCGTTAAATATTTCTGTGAATTACGTGCGGATTGATTACATACAATTGTTAAATTAATAATTTCAACAACCAAATACACATTTTGCCTTTGATTTCATTTTCCCTTCTAAAAACCTAGGAGACTTTAGACTATATTTGTTGATAAAAACCGTTAGGCCACGTGACAGTACCTCCTGCGATTATACCTACCTCTGAATACAGTGACACTTATAATCCTCCTAGCCGCATTTCAGCTGTAATGGCCATCTCCGTATAGACTAGACAACTGCACAGGACACATATTGATGTCTTAAGTTTACGCGAATGTTAGTCATTACAATAAAACTACTCTAATTATTTATGTAGCCCGACGTTTCAGAAGCTTTACAGCAGTCCTTCCGTCCACCATTCCGGTGGAACTGCAGTTCGATAAAACTGGAGAGAAGCTTCGGTAGAAGTCTGTCCTCCGAAGCAGAGGTTGTATCGCTTTGGCCCGTCTCTCTCGAACCATGTTCTGTGTCTGAACGTTCAAAGCTAAAAGATGTACTGTGCCGTCCTATACATAATTTAAAACATGGACCCCAAAAGATGTATGTCCGTATGTGATAGATTTCCTCTAAATCTACTAAACGCATGTTCTTACTTACTTAATTAGGAATATATATAGCCTATACACGAGGAAATTATAAGTGTATACACGGGTAAAGCCGGGCGATCGCCAGTTTTGTATAATTTATGTGAGTGTCATGAATACTCAATCCAATGGGCTGCTACAGCGGATTTAGTACTTCACTCACACAACTCGTGATTGTGCGAATTTCGAAAGTTCCGGATGTTAAGTTGGTTGTTCCCAAACCGGATTGGTTTGGGCAGACGTCTTATTGCATAGATACTCATTTCATTCTTCACCTAAAGTAAAGAGTTCTAATTAAGTAATTCCATGGTCTCACAAGCGTAAGGTATTTTTTTTTTTGGTATAACGTTAGGTATTCCATATGTAATTTTAGATTGTGGACTATATTTTTGTACAATATCGGCCAAATCCATTTAGTAGTTTTTGTGTGAAAAATTACAAATATTGGATTTAGAATATAAGTAGCATTATGCAGTATAATAGTTACGGATATGTTTTAGCATTTCGTATGGTGAGTATCCGGTGGACGATTCATCCATTCATCACAATCGCTTATGTTAATAATGGGCGCAAGTAGTCACGAAATGGCTCCGAGTACTCTGTGCACTACGCAAAAAAAAAACACGTCCACACCAAAAACCGACTTCCAATACTTACACAGAGAACATCTCTCGATAGATAGTAGATCGCAAGTGGGTCGCGACCCCGCAGCCCACTGTACAAATATGTACACGCACGAGATTATTGTCATACGCGACAGATGTGTGAACTGGGTTACGTTGATATGATAACGTAATACTGACCAATGCGTCCGCGTCGTGGCCAATTCACAGCTTTGGCACTACGTGTTAGCACGGACAAGAGAATTATATTCCGAGCCAACTTTCAGCTTACTGTCGGGATTTTTATATGAGATAACTAGGCATGTCAGTCAGGGTCTATCGGCATAGAGTGTGACTGACATGCCACGATTGGATTGATCGGGGACAGTCAGATTTACATACGCTTACAAATCAAGAATATTACAAGTTGTCACGGACTGTACGGGCGAGGGCGTTAGCGCCGCCAACAGTAACAGGTCCTTCCGAAAAAAAAAAGAGAAATAAGAGTATTATACGTACACATCATACAAAAACAAAACATTATGACCGAAAATATAAACTTCAATTTTATATATTTTTTTTTTTTTCATAAAATAATACATTAAAAGTAAGTCGACAAATATCTTCAATGTCGTGTTTCATGCATTGGGGGCGGAAGAAGGGCAACGCATCCACATAGTAATTATGTTAATGTTCATGTTCGTCGGTAGTCGTAAAAAGGCACCGATTGCTCGTTTGCCCCGTATTCTATAAATACGCAACCTTTTAAATGCGAGTGTCCTTCTCGCATATGGCAGGTTTTTTTAATTATTCGCAAACCTCGAAGTCGTTTTATAGAAATGTTGTTGCCTGAGAAACTTATTTCCGCCTGCACACGTCAGGTCACATTACATTGATACAAACGACTCTATAATCATCCGGCAACTGATTTATGAAGCAGACACAGTTCGATTGAGCGCATACTGCATACAAAACACCCAGGACACCGACTTATCAGCAATGGTAATGTGTAACGGTCATTTGAATATCGGTTTATTTCAGTAGTATCACAAGAAAACACGTTGAAAACGCTTCACGTTTTTACAATTGTCATTTTACAACGTTACACTTTTTATGTGTAGTGAAAATATCTTTTTATATTTTTCAATTTCGAACTTTTCAGTTTACTGGAATTGTACAATACGCTACAAGGGCGTTAAATACTAAATTTCATCCCGCAGAGTACCCCAGATGTAGTACTTTTCTCCTACGTCATTATTCTCCTACCTTTGCTGAAGTTTGTCCTTGTTTTTACTCCGCTGTTCAGGGATAATTGTATGGACTTCCGGCGTAGGTAGCAGAAAATAGTACTAAGTCACACATCTGCATGACAACAATAATGCAGATCCATCGACATACAATTAAATGTATGAGGAATACTTGGAAGAGGTAGTGCCATACAGCATAGGATGATATAGAGCATACTGAATGACACTACATCCTCCTATGCAACGGAATTGTGCCGGCACGACCGGGGTACCTCTCGCTCACATACCACCGTAAAGTGACGTGACATTCGGTTTGTGAGTAGCCGGTAGTACATTTGGGGTGAAGGATGGCAACACATCCGCATAGTGATTACATTGATGTTCATGGGCGTCGGTAGTCGTAAAAAGGCTCCGATGGAGCTTGTGCGCCCCTGTTTTATAAAAAAAAAACCTAAATGCAAATTTGTATATCGTATCTATGGGGAATACAAAAATAATGACAGCCGCAAACTTTTTCCGGGTCAAGTTTCGACCCTTTCCTATTAATATACATTACGTATTAATGTCCCAAAGAAAAATATGATGCGGTCCGAGGTGAGTGGGTGACCTCAGGCCAAGTGCGACCACTGGTGATATAAGGTATAATTCATATAAAAAATCAAATACATTTATTCATATTTCGTCACTACTATATATTATACTTTAGTTTTTGGGTGTCACAAACATTTGTGCATTTATAAATTTATATATCTCAATATATAGGCATTCTTTTCTTTGAATTCATCATGATCGTTATCAGCCCTTATCGGTCCACTGCTGGACGTAGGCCTCTTTCAATGAACGCCAAGACGACCGATCTCCTGTTAGTCGCATCCATCCCAGAGCGGCTGCTGTACGTAGATTGTCTTCACACCTTGTTAACGGTCGCCCAACACTTCGTTTTCCTAAACGCGGCCTCCACTCCAGAACCTTACTGGCCCATCTGGCATCTGACCTTCTGAGTGTGTGACCAGCCCATTGCCACTTCAGCGAGCGTATTCTACTTTGAATTATCAACCTTTAAATATATTTTAATAGCATAAGCTAAGGCGACAGCCCTGCAATGTCACGGCTAGGTCAAGCGGTAGGGAAGGGAGTGGAAGGAAGTATGTGAATTCTATTGATGCCCAAGGACGTCTATAGTCATGTAAAATCCAATTGTCCGTTTACCCCCTTTTATAATAAAAGAAGCAAGCAGTCAGATTCTAATAGTAACTAGCAACAATGCTCATAAACATCCACACAACCAGAGAATGTAGTTGCGTTACAAGAACTCAAGAAGTAGATGATCAACTGCCTTAGGTCCCGATGTAAAATTCAAATTATGTTCAACAGGACGATGAGAGCGATGTTGAGGTTGAGGAGATCGTCAACTTCGTGATAACCATTTTGAACTCGGGCTGAGGCTTTGGTTCCAAAACATTATGTCATGCACCGATGTCACAACGTTGGATGATGTCACTAGAACGTTTGAGCCATGTGAACAAAACGTATGACTTACACAGCTCAAACGTTGCAGTCCAAACCTGCCAGACTTCAGGCCCGTGGACCACACTATGGGCAGTGAAGGCACGGGCAGGCCACATTACTTGCACAACCGACAACCACTGGGAAAGTAAGGTTCTCTAGTGGCAACGAGAGGCGCAGCTTGTTGCGTCAGATGTAAAAAAAAAAGGAATTGCCAGTAGCTCACCGTAAATGTCCGAATCCTCCGTTTGGCCCGCCTGTAAAATAGGTTGAGCATCCCTGTACTTGTCTATCAATATCAGCACTTTCAGATACCGCAGCATTTGGTTTACGTAATCAACATTCTAGTGACGTCATCAACTGCTTTATAACGGCCGCTTTTTCCTAGGAAAATCAAGCTTAATTTCGGATCTCCGTCGTATGGGTGTTGTAATACTAACATGTTTATGGTCCGTTCACACATGCTCTGCCATGAGTTCCGTGTGTGGCAGCACCGCCCACTGACCAGGCCCATGTAAGGGATAGTGAATGTCAATAGTTTATTGTTATTTAGTTGTTAAATCATTCAATAAAAGCTTGTTATATCTATTAACCAGTAACGCACGCGGTTTTTTTGGCTTAAAAACATAAGCAATTTCATTTAAACTAATTTTAGTGTCACGTCGACGGCACGCGCACCGTCAGCGCTGACGGCCGAGATATATGAACTTTTAGGAAGCGTTTTTTGGTGACGCGTAGCTATAAGCGCGCAAACCAAAAAACGCTTCCTAAAAGTTCATATATCTCGGCCATCAGCGCTGACTGTGCGCGTGCCGTCGGCGTGAGACTAAAATCAGCCTTACAGTTTTGAAGCGCTTAGTTTGGATTGTTATGAATGGATTATACTTATTTAGAAAACTACACCACAATTAAATATATGGAAGACTTTGTAATTGTATCTCACAAAATCTACTCAACGTTATTTGATGCATTTTGGCATACATAAGATATATTTAGTGCCTGCGAAACCACGAGTCGTAGCTAGTTAATCATGTTTATAGTGACATCTATCCGAAGTATTTTTGTGACCAAAGTATACCTGCGGATTATATCAAATGTGAGGTATTGTGTGGGTTATAAAGTCCGGGAGAGCTGTAAGTTGATTAATC
>JAFELO010000508.1:522445-573295 GCA_017140195.1 Eumaeus atala
CACAGGTCGTGGTCACGAGCATTTTTTTGTGAATGTGGATGTATAGCTGTTACTTATTCCCAGAGGAATACTGAACGCATCAGGATTTGACATAGATACAAATTACAATACCGAATCCCAACAAGACTATTTATCTCGAAAGAAATATTGGCTGTTTTATCATAGGATAGCTTGTTGAGTTTATAAAGAAACTAACAGTGCTTCGCGGTTTCGCATAACTCAACTATCTATTTGTCGTAGCTGACTGGTGTCTAGGTATATGTTCTATTTAACAGCGAAATAAACTAGAAGACGCACCTTCGCATATCCGGCTGACTGTTATGGCAAATGTAATTGCATCGCCAATGAAAAAAAATTGAATGGTTTTTGGAATTGGAACAATGACGATCATGCAACCAAAAAATCAGCCAGCTTTAGTATTTACTACAGACGTGATGGGCAATAACCATTACTTTGTACCAGTAACATACATAAGATATGATTATGAACTGACATTTGAAAGTTGAAAGCCACTAAAGATGAAGAGAAACCCAAACGCATTTAGTAAAATATTCATGACATTTGATGGCAACTAGAATTTTATTTATTAAAAACGTTTACTGTAATTTCGTGATTTAAGAATTTTAGTAATTTCAATGATGACCATTAATCACTATCAATGCGAATGAAGCCCAAACGAAAGTAGTTCAACAGATGAACTATAATAATTCATCTGTTATGTACTAAGTCCTTGCAAGTATGCTTCTGTTATGGTGTTATGTACCTAAGTCCTAGTGTCATAAACACGAAAAATTATAAGTTTTAATGGATGTTTGTAACTTGACTCTTTCCTTTTTATTCTTTAATATAGGTTATACATCATGATAATACAAAGAGTATAAAAGTAATAACTTTGGAACATGGTTTTGTCTGTAGTCTACAAGGACGAAGTCGCGGGCAACAACTAGTAGGCAATATACCAGCTGAATGTCAATTTGTCAAAATAAAATGTGTTCTTTCATAATTAAATAATAATAACAAAATCTGTGGACATGTCGCACCACGTTAGCCTAGTCCTGTGGTGTGTCCCGTAAGGACTTGTTACAGGTGCTAGACAACGGATATATATGTGATATTTTGTATAAATTTATTAAATTTTATATATTTAAATTTTTTATTACAGAGATACATATAATACATATATAAACATCACACGATCTCCGTGCAGTAGCCGGCCCGGGATGGATGCGAGGAGCAGGAGATCGGTCCGGCAGTTGACCGATACGTGCTGATGATGATAACGATGAAACATCCGTGACTAAGGCGGGACTGAAACCCGCGACCTGAACCGAACCGCGACCGAAAACGAAGCCACATCTCTCGTTTATTAATATGACCCTATTAAGCTAAGTGATCTTAAGTGGTGTAGTGAAGTATAGGAGATGCAAACAGTAAGGGCTCAGTATTCAATCATTTTTTATTTGTACTAGAAACCCCTAAGGACAAGGCTATTCAATTGAACCCATTTTTTACACCTTTAAGAATTTCAATTAACGTGAATATTTAGAAACCAATAAGAATCATTCAGTACAGCAATCTCAGAATCAAAACTAATACAAAAAGTTGTGAAACTTATTAAACGATTCAGTCACATGTGAGACCGCGTGTCCCGCTGACATAGACGTGTGAACATTTTAATTGGTGGGAATCACTCATGGGGGACAACCCCACTTTACCATTAATAGAAATAATGAATGAATTTCGAGAACGTGGCAAAAAATGTTCACAAAGATTCGGGACTGAGGAAATTTATTGCCGTTTCTTGTCATACATTTCCCTTAGCTCAATTTGTTTGCTTAAGGTCTGTATGAACTTACAATTGAGATAGATAATTCCGAAGTATAAATTACCATCATATGAAAAATATGCTATGTGCCCATATAACTACAACTAAAGTACCTGCTAGCAATCCGCCCCGGCTCCGCCCGTGAACAACACACAAATTATACACTAAAACCTACCTCGGGAATCTCTCTATCCAAGAATGAAAACTGCATGAAAATCTCTTCAGTACATTTTGGGAAAAACCGATCACATACAGACAGACTTGTAACTTGAACCGGAGCAGATGATACATTTAGTTTTTATAAATTGAAGAATGTCAGGCAAACACAATTCCAAAGGATTGCTTACGATTATTCTCAATAATCTCCAGAAAAAGTGAAGGACGCCCTAAGAGAAATTCAACGAATTAAAATGAGGAATAAAAAATCTTTGGGATCACACCGACGGGTACCTTTAAACATGTTCTTAAACAAGCCTAATTGAACCAATTTCCTACTAGAAGAAATTAAAAAGAAATCAAATCCCGCTTTTATAGGGAATAAACGAGCTGCCAGAGTCTTTTGTTGACTACCGACGAACAACCTTCAATTTTCACCTCCAATGGCCCTTGCGGGTGACATTATGGGAAAAAGAGGTACATCTCCGCGTAGTGTCATCCCAATTCGGCTTCAATGCTGTAAACACGAACAACTTCTTTTTCTCGGACCTGAACTTATACCGTGGAAGCGAAGAGAAGCCCAATACAGCTTCATCGGATTGTTATGTGTGCTCATCTGGCGACAACACTAGGTTTGGGGTCAAAAGAGGGACCCCCCTCTCCCGCAAATGGAAGAGATGCATCCCGATATGAGAGTATTTGTAACAGCTAACTTAACTATTATTATCATAGCTAGAGGGACCGAGGGGTCCCTCCTCCCCCGACTCTGACGTCTGGTGCAGCTCGCGCGCGGTAGCTTACATGGCCTCGGCGCCGACGTGAACGTTTGGCTCATGGAGAGAATCATAACCGGGCCACGAACAACTCCACTATGATCCCAATTGAGAGCATAAATAAAGCCTTGACGTAACATAAATTCAAAAAGGGATACAGCACCATTGCGTAGGTGTTTCCAGAACGTGATAAACAAACCGCCCACAAAAGCTGGTTTACGGCGACAGATAATGGCGAGGGGCAAGTGCGTTCGTCACCTAATGGCACGAGTACATCTAGATATATAAATAACAAAGAGCCATAACATAGTCCATATGATTATGACAACAAAAAGTGACACTTTAGATGCATTACTGTATAAGCCCCATTGAGTTCGCTTCGAAACTACCTACATCGGTTTAGGTACCATGTATGGACACCCAGGTGAGACTATTGTGTATATGTTGTGATAAATCAAGGAATATATCGGATAGTACTCTATCAATCTTATCAGATTGTGGTCTTGGTATTTCCCCGGTAGCCTACATCCATCCACATACTGTATTCATTTTTATACTGTGCTTATACCAACCCATAGACAACTAAATCTTATATTTTCCCAGAAACTCATAAGATTTACCATAGTTCGGACTTTTACAGTAACATATTAATTTTAATGTGATATTTCTATACACAAATATTTTAATAAGTCGGTGTTAGATTTGGGAAACGCACGCAAACAGGCCACAACATCCACCTACGCGACATCTACAAGCTCACACGTTGTATCATTTGGCACATACACGTGTTGGATCGTAAAACGTCCACAAAAAAGCTCATAACTGTAACACGTGATCTATGACAAAACACATTGTCACAAACCACGAACATATTGAAATGTCTATTTTAGTTTTCTGAAGCGTTAACAAGTATCATTAGTTAACAACAATAAAAAAAGACACCACTATCAGAAAAAAAATCACCTTTTTTATATATAACTATACAAGAAAGGTGTAATTATCCGAAAAATTAAAAACCGCGGGGCATAACTAGTATCAAAAATAAGACAAATCTCTAATTACCCCTAATAGTCCTTATCGTGAATCTTGCTGAAAGGCTTACAGCTATCTTGAAGTGACGCAAGTACACTTCGCCTTAGTCTTGTTACGTAAACTGGCAATTTTTTGCACAAAAATATTATGTTTGCATACCGCCATCATCAGATACTTGTTTAGAAGTACAGGGTCACGGCAATGTCATTCAATATGTACTAGTGATTACCAAGAGATCGAAATTAGGTTATAATTGTAAAAATATGTGTGTGTACTTCTGTCGTGTACATAACTACACACACACATAGTTTACAAGTTATACTTCCTTGTCTAGAGAAAAACTAAAATGTTGACTATAGCTAACTTCAGGGTGGACGTCGTGACAGTTTGCGCGTGCGTCGTAAAAATTTACATATCATTTTTTCCTAACGCGCCAAAGAAAGTGTAATTTCAAAGCTCATTCAACTTTGAATACAGCTTGACTGTAAAACCCTTTCATAGATTAGTAAAACTAAGTATCGTACGTCGCTATATGTTCATACCGTAGAGTGCATAACGTTTTGATTGATTGGAAAGAAAGAAAGAAAGAAAAAGAGTTCAAAATAGTAAAGTGTAATGCATACAGAAATACAAATTTCATACCCAAGCTCTTCCTTCACGTATTAATATGATGAACGCTCAGCTGCCATGATGGTGTACCAGTTGAATATGTCATGTAACTCAACCCATGACCCAGAGGCCACAAATTACAGTTTCTAGGTTATGGATCGTGTTACTGGATTAATATAATGTAGTCAACGTTTGACCTTAACTGGTTTTTTTTTTTAAATTTCATGTGGAACACACGTGTAGTCGAAGCCAAGGACCACAATGGTACGGTTACCATCTATGGCACCAGTCGATACTAGCGCCATGGATCTTCATAAAAAATCGTTCTACTCCTTTACGCAATCCATATTATCATGCCCACCGGAAATCGTATCTATTCTAAAATAATATCCATACGAACGTCCGATTTGTTGTTTTTTTTTTCGACATGGCCCTATTTACCGTGGAAGGTTATACGTTATATATATAAAACCGCGGGACGCTGCTAGTAATTTTTTAAACCGCTCGAAACCAGACAATGGAGACCGTCCTTCATACCGGTTTCGTGTGTAAGGTCGTGACCTATCGGGTTGCTCCCGGCCTAATGAATAACAATGCAGTAAGTGCAGTAGATACTACGTACTAATATTATAAATAAGAATGTCGGTATGTTATTCTTTCACGTAAAACTACTCACTATAATCTACAATAATGTAAAAATAATTTGTATTCTTTTTAAGTATGTGTAGAAGGGCACACGAGCAATCGGTGCCTTTTGACTACTACCGACGCCCATAGACATCCGCATGATTGTCATCTGCATGATCAACATGAGGACGCCTCTGCATGCGTCCTCTCCTCCAATGAGCCACCGGCTTCTTAGTAAAATATATAAATGTATCACAAAAAAAATAGTTACCCATGTTTAACAGATTTTATCGCGGTTGATTAGGATATTAAAGCTGTTAAATATGTTACGCGGTTGAAACCGCAGGGTAAAGCTAATGTATAACATTACCGCGTAACTTAGCATATTGTAAAGCTAATAATAAAATTATATGATTCTCACTATTCCGTTTATCAGACTACGACGAACCCTCGAAGTGATTGATGCCTTATCAAATATCTTATTGAACAAACCTCGTGTTTATCACAATTCTATTTACAGATCGATATAGATTGGCAGGATGTCTTCAAAACGGTAAACACGGATATACATAGATACGTGTGGCAACTTAATTTACTTCACAATTAATAAATAATAAACAAGTTACAAATAACGACTTAAGCGAAAAAATGTGACGTGCATATCATCTATTACGATTAACACGTTAAGATACTCCCATCCCTTTTTTAAAAGAATTGCACCAATGGATGAATTTAAAGTTTGTAGATTAAATGGAGAGGACGTGTAAAAATTAATATTTTAATCAAGTAATACAATTAGCACACTATGACACACGTTTAGTTTTTATTAAATACCCCCAAAACGTTTTCATAGTTAAGATTAAATTTCGATCACTAGTATTCAATATTACACCACCAGCCTAAACAAATTTGGATTTTTAGCACACACAACAGAGGCAATTATATTTTTAGCACACACAACAGAGGCAATTATATTTTTAGCACACACAACAGAGGCAATTATATTTTTAGCACACAGCACACACAACAGAGGCAATTATATTTTTAGCACACACAACAGAGGCAATTATATTTTTAGCACACACAACAGAGGCAATTATATTTGTATTTTTATAACACAAGCTGCCTGCCTGGCGGCATGCGAACCCCCTGTATTCTGTAAGACAAATGATCACTAATATTATCAAGGTTTGCACTTAATGAAATTGTTTAAATAGTAAAATATATCTATAACTATTATTGGAATTATGTCATCAACACTTTTTATATAATATGAATTAGACTCCGTATTTTCCAAAAGAGGATTGAATAATTCATGTATGAATTTGGATGGTTACGAAGAAATTAATGGTCAGGAGTTTCATGGAAAACATTCAATCACCACAAGGCAGAATCATTTCATACACATGATTCAAACCATCATGCTTTTAAAAATAAACCACCCAACCATATAATCAGGACTAAACACGAATTTAGTTCGTCATCTCCAGTAATAAATCGCATATAATAATTTTAATACCAGCTTTTGTGATGTATTTATGGCGATCACATGTGTTTACTTTTTGGTAGGCAGTTAATTAAAACATTATCTATAAGTAATATTTCATAATATGTACCATGCCTAAAAGCATTCCCTCATTTTTAAAGAATGTCTTTATTAAAGTGATTTTTTTTGAATGAATAGACGTATTGGCATTAGCAATGATACTTAATTAAAGCGTCAAAATAATGGATAAAAAATCTAAAACCTAGTTTATGAAAACTAAATTGGCATTCGGAATTACGAAGCAATTTCTATGAATATAAATAGTTATAATAACATGATACTAAATACTAAAAGATGTTGTCTGGGGCAGTCTAACACTTTGGAATTCTTCCAAATTAACTGAACTGTGCCAGTTCATGAAACTGAAGTGCAATTAAGTATGACACATCGCAGCACATAGAATTTAGCCATCGTCATCAACACGAACGTAAACTCTTGAACACCGATGTCAAATGAAACAAAAAATGAAACAAAAAGTGTTGCCAATAATATACCTCAATATATTATATTTAAGTGAACCTTACGAATACAGATACACATCCACCTCATAGCGGTGGCCGGTGTACAATATTTATATGAATTTGCAGTCAGCTAGTTAGAGTTAGCTTGCCATGAATGTTTCATCTACAGTAATCGGTTTAATTCACCATCAACTTCCACACTTTTTCCAAATTAACCTGGTGATTGTTACATTTTAGGAAATTTAATTAACCCTACAGACACCTTAGTTAAAAGTGGATTTTAATGCGGAGTTGACGTAAGCCGTAACTAAAAGCAAACAAGCATTATTGCAATAACTTCCCTGCCCTCATTCGCTAGGTCACAGCCTCTTGGCGCCATTTCTGTGTCGCCTACTTTTACTGATAGTTTTCAAATTTAGAATAGAACATTTAAAGTGACACAAATATTTTTGTTGTCCAGCCATAGTTGTTTCAGTTACTTACGTACTGAGTAAACCTAAAATGCTAAATGCAGTGATTTTATTAGGTACATATTTACTTATTTAATTATTTTGCTTAAAGTTTCTTTTTGCTTGCATATAGCATGTTTTTTTGTAGGTGAGCAGTGATTAATTTCTTGGTATGTTTGTTAAACATTTCCAATTCAAATCGTCTGCATTTCTTTTTGTAAATTATTATTTTTTACTACAAAGTATGTCATAAAATATAGTCAATTTGAGCATGCCAGTATCGCACGGGACAGAGACATTCTGCCAGTTAAGATCATCTCGACACGCCTCTTATGCCCGGTCCTTATTCATTTATGGTATATTGAACAATAAACGGTTACATTGTAAATAATTATCGAGTGTATAAGTAGCATAAGTGCACTCAATGAGGATAAAATAAGACTAAATTAAAATTTAATGACATTTATAATATAAAGAGTTATAAGTGAATAATAATCTAATAATACGTAAGCGTGGACAATTCTAGCCCGTAGTTGATTAGTAGCATATGCAATTTATACAGAACCCAATTTTTTTTAGGGCACTATGCAACAAAACGTCCACATTCTTAGTAATGAACTTAAAACTATGTTAAATATAATAATATTAAATATAATTAATATTTAGTAATAAAATAAATAACAATTAGGTCGTATATATACTTAGTGATCGAAGTATTTTAAAGTTTTTAGTGCTGCTGTATTATGAACCCTTTTTTTTTCAATTATTTCATTTAAATTTTAAATTTAGATCTCTATCATATCATGATATCATCATAATATCATTAAGCAAAATAAGAATTTCGCTTATATATTTTCCTTACTTAAAATAAGTGAAAAAAATATGGTAAATTAGAATGAAGGTGTGGACTTAAGCCTGGCTCTCTACCTGTACTCAGACAGGTTTTATATAAAAAAAAACTTTGAACAAAAACCGATTACGGTAGTTCCAAAACATATAATAGCAAGATCGAGAACAAGCCATTCAACTTGATTGTCCTTGGTAGAGGCAATAACGTTTTAACGATCTCTCATCAAAATGTGAATTTAAAGGGACCAAAAAATTGAATTTCGTTCCGCATTACTGCTCTTTCTGTAGCTTTAGACAAAGTTTTTACTTACTTGTATGATCCATAATTATATTGTTACCATTATTATAATAATTATATTGTATTAATTATTATTAAGCGCTATACGCATCCCATACTTGGGCAAGAACCTCCCCCATTTTTCGCTTTTCTCTGTCCATCGCGTAAATCAGGCTATTATCCACAATGGAGTTATTTTAACAAGTGTTGATTTTTAAAATATGTTTCAAGGCGTATTTTATAAGAAACTATTAATAATATTAAACACGAGTAAAAATCGTATGTACTTATCTCGGCAACACTGAAAAATAAAGCTCCTAATCCAAGTTGTCTTATTTACTAAAACATCGCAAGTGTTCGATTATGTTATGTAAATTCTACGAACGTATGAGTGGTATTACAGTTTATTGATAACATAGCTATATGTAGCTTATCAATGAATTGATAGCACGATATCTCACGCATTCTTAGTTTATTGAAGAAATCGAAAGAATAAGTTATATACAAAACACATGGAGCCCAACCTTCGCTAATGACATAGATAACTCGGAATGTGCAAAACTTACCAACTGGTTTTTTCGCTATTATTAATAGTGAGATGTTCCGCTACTGAAAATCCAAAATAGGAGCCGGCTTCACCGAATTTTATCACAGGAATCCTCGGTTCTAGGTTGAAACTGTTGACACAGTATAAAATGCACAAGAACAAAACACAAAGACAAAATTTCGCAGCCATGGCTTGTTTAGTTATTACACCACGTTACAAATCAAGTAATCACACCAAGTCACTTTTAACCCGTTATTATTTGGCACATCGCGATTTTCGTTTCACAACTCGCTAGCGCACGGACTATGAGACCCCCAGCGCGGATGCCGCTCGCCGGCCGAATATTCCCGGTAAACTTTGTACGTGTTTCTGTTGACTCTACG
This sequence comes from Eumaeus atala, assembly GCA_017140195.1. Lineage (NCBI taxonomy): Eukaryota > Metazoa > Arthropoda > Insecta > Lepidoptera > Lycaenidae > Eumaeus > Eumaeus atala. Next base: position 531,980 of record JAFELO010000508.1, read on the forward strand.
TAGAGACATAACAAGTCAAACTCTACATTAGAGGCAACTGAACTCATAAAAGTTACTATTGTTACAACGCCATCTAGTGAGCAGAAGACTGAGTAAGCCTCTGCTGCCACCTATCCAAAGACTTATTAAACTATTACAAGATTTGGGTATAGTTGTTGTTTACGACATTTTGGTGGTTTGGTTCCCAATAGATGGCATTTGATTTAAAAATAGCAGTCGAGTGCAAGTCGAACTTGCATACCGAGGGTTTCGTACCAACAGCATCGACATACTATCCTACGAATAGAAGTACGAGCATGACTTGGCATATAAAAGTTTACAAAATTCATCAATTTACAGATGTTTGCGAGCGCACGCACTACTATAATTTGTATGAAATGAACTACACATATAAGTTTGTATATTGTTTTTGCTTGGTTGCTTTTGTTTTTATCCTGTGATTCTACAAAATGCAAATGTAATGGTTAACCGTATCAATGATGATTTATACTGTGTAAGTGAATAGAGATAGATCTTTGATTAACACATTAATCTAAGGAAATCTAAAGCACTGATCATTGGCTTCTTAATACATTCGATGACAAATTGATTGCTTACACTGCAATCTTTGACTCAAATCTTTTCTGTAATGCCAACATTAATGATATCAATTGTAAGGCATTAACTAACGGAGGTTTCTTAACGAAGAGTACTTGAGCCAGTAGTGTAATACACAAATGTGTTTTGGTTGGATATTACGAAGTAAAAATTAAATAAATTAGAGCGCTTTTAATATCTGCCTTCTTGCTTATCTTTGGCGTGAATGTCATTTTCAGTCTCCCACAGGGAAACGCAATGGCCATTCAATATTCATACGCCTGTTCACAGACTTAATTGTTTCCACTGTAATGTACTTATATATTCATTTTCACAAACCGGAACATTAAGGTCATTATCGACGGTGCATGACCTCGGACCTCATGTCTATCAATGCTGGCGTTCCACAAGGTTGTGTCCTGTCTCCCACTCTTTTTTCCGGCATATTAATGACATGCTTCAAACCGGTGACATTTATTGGTATGCGACTGATAGCTCTGGCGACGCTCTCTACAATGGTTGTATGTCTGAAGTAGAGTCTTTGTTAGCCCTAGTCCGAGATTGGGGCAGACTAAATCTAATTTCACCCCAACAAGCCAAGTATATTGGTGACGTGAAGGGTCTTAACGCACCCTGCACGTCTTTTCGGTTTTAGAATTCCTGCTTATCTAATGTCTTCAGACCTCTGCTAGCATTGGAATAATCGGTGTCGATATATCGAGTAATTCAATTCCGCAGTCATGGAAGCGAAGGCTGAATTTGCCTCCTAAAAACTTCCTGTGCTAGGTCGGCCCATAACTAAATTCTTTCTATTCATCTCCAAAATATCGAAAACGCATCTGCGAGAACTCTGGCATTGTAAATATCTGAGTTTTGGTAATCACTTATACAAGTAACTGTTTCTAGTACTTATTGTTTTTTATATACACATGTATAAACGTTTCCCTGGAGGTCATCTGACGGAAGTGAATCCTCTATAGTATAAATTTACATCGTAAGTGCCTTTTAGTGTATAACAATTTAGTAAGTAAGTTATTTCCTATGTCCATCAGTTAGCAAGCCTAAGATATTTCCTATTTTCTTTAACGACTACCGACGTCCATGAACATCAGCATAATTATGCCACTGCGTTGCCACACTACGGCGGTGTCAAGTGATCTGAATGTGTGTATCCTGCATTGTATTATCTCATTTCTTGCCAAAATCATGTTGCCGGAAGATGAAGGAAATAGACCGGTCAGTCCTTTAGATTTTCTTGACGTGCGTACAAACTGACATCTTAACGTACAGCGTAGTGATAACATAAAGGTTCTTTTTTAATTGAGACACGAGACCCCAAAAAACTACATCACAACACGCGCTTATTTGAATATTAGCACATTAAATTTCTTCAGTAATATACTTAACGAAAACGGCAAAGGGCGAATCGGAATCGGCTATAAAGGGTTCCGTAGCACCATTGAAAGACCTATTCAATATCACGTCATACGGATTGGCTAAGCCCTTCTCGAAAGAAAAATGTCAGTTACACGTATGGCTACATGTATGGAATGCTACCGTTGATAATTTTTCATAATCATACTTCATCATTTTGTAGCGATTCATAAAATACACCTCGACAAACAATCTACCAAATATATGATATTATATAGGTAAGCAGCATACAAAATCTCACGAGTAAACGTCCGTGACATACGAACTGACAACGAACGGACAGACGGCTATGCCGAGACTATAATGGTTCCGTTTCTTTGGGCAATTGGCTAAATCCTAGAAATCATCTTCTACCCGTTCTACTATTATTTTGTCAAGAAAACATTTTGACCCCATTACCGCCCCTACCCCATCCTAGTTCTTACGTCGTTCATTCAGCTTAGCAGCAACACATCTGTTACCGAGGTACATCTGCAGGTATTAACACTTAAACCTAGTATCACGATCAACACTATACCTCCGTCCTTTACAGAAAACATATCGTAATTTCAATCATGCATGATGTAACATGAAAAAGCTATCATTTTTACTCTTTCTTCGCATGCTTCAATATTATTTATTGTATGAATAATAATAGTGGTATCTTCAAATTATTACATATTATAAGGTTATCGAAAGAGTTTAAGAGAAGGTAATTAATAGCACACTTCATTTTAATAAACTTTTTTTGGTTTAAAATTTCGTTTACTTTCTAGTAATGAGCACGGGAATGTTTTCCTATTAATATCTATAAGGAATGATTATTCATGTGGGACCATATTATTTTATTTATACTCATTATTTTTTCGTTAGGGATCAATAGTTTGAAAAAGGGATGGAATTTTATTTCTTCACAAAGCACATACATGGATAAATAATACAACATAATTATAATGAATGTCTTTAATAATTAAAAGTCAAAAGATTCCAAAAAAAAATAGTCATACTCATATCACAATTAATAATAAAATTGAATTTGGCTTCAATAAAATTATAAAGGAACAAAGACGTAATTGAAATACTAGTCTTGTGTAGCACTCTCTCCAAAAATAATATAAATAAGATTTTATTTAAGTTGTAACAATACTGTTCGTCTGAAAGTTATGTCCAGCTGAAGATTCACGATTCGAGAAGTAAATGTAGCAGATCCAATATGAAACGTACTATGATCTGGTGACAATCTTTAAGTCATTGACCATTGACCGTTTAGAATTTGCAACCGAAATTCTGTACACGAGGATAATTTCAAATCCGTGCATCGATCGCTTACTCCTAAATGATCAGTTGACGTAAGACACAGCCTATCGCGCCACGTAAGTGTTGAAGGTATCACAATAACGCACACCGAACAACGCGATGTACCACCAGTGCGCTGATGCTGCAATACCTTTCAGATCTCCGGTACAATTTATGGCTGAGGGTATACCGCAGGATGGAATGTGAGTTCAGTTTGTGAGTGAGCGAACAACAGATTCAATTGGGAGGCCAAGCCCACATTGAATACTCCGACAAGCCTAGCCTCGGGTTGGTCTGGGTCCTTCCTAACCAGAGCCACCCCAGATACTTTCATCAGATGTACTTCAGAGTCCACTGAGCCTCCTCCTGTTGTAGCGAGCTGCACGTGACAAGTCACGTCCACTTGGATATGTTTTTCTATAGCCTTGCCTCGCTTTCCCGGTATATCCACATATTCAGTCTTTTTTTCTGCTTGTGGTAGGTCAGCACGGAAAATAGTGGCTTCTCCTAACAAACCCTGTGAAAAAGAATTATTATGTTTATGTTTTTAAACGTACGCCGTGGAATTATATTTAGAATATTTGCCTCCTAGCCAGCATTGAAATCTACTCGTTCAAATTTATTGTATACAAATGAACGTACACATGTCTCAAAGAATCTATTTTTAGTTTGGCTTTTACCCAAATAGCTATTCGAAACTATTTAGTGGATTAACACTTACTCCATTTCCAGTAATGGTGAATTTCATGTCTGGGAACACTGCTCTGGTCTCCATACCCAAACCCTCGGGATGAGAGTCGGACCATAAATAGTTTTCAGGAGCATTAAGTGTATCTGGCTTAAACGTGATACGCTTTCCGTAGCCCATACCTACAGACTGAAGCAGCATGCTTCTGCCTTCGAATAGGTGGCGGCGGGTGCTTACAGGTCGCACTTTATAGTAGAATCCGGGAACAATACGTGGATCAACATAGGTTCCTGAAAATAAATATATTTTGCATTAATATTTGAGTTATCCGATTGGTTTCAGTAGCATCGAATATCAGGTTCAATTTTGACAACATTCTATGGTGCACTTGAACACTCCGCATAAAAATTGGGCAAAGATTAAAAAATATGCCCTAAAATATTAAGTGAAACTTACCTATTATTGGAAGTTCATATTTTTCGAGACCTACTATGCTATACAGACAAGGAATGTCATTAATATCAACTCCGCTTACAGAAATCCTCCTGGACGAAGATTTGATACCAGGTCTGAGCTCGTAACCCTTCATGAGTTGTTTAATACCGATGGCTACGTTGACCACTCTGCAAATGGTAGCATTTCCACGCGCTTTCTTCAAAATAACAGTTCCAGTTACTGGTACCAGTTTGACAATTCCCTCATTTTCGTACCACTCCAATTTACATAATGTATTTACTTTGACCTTCTTCTCGATAGAGCCATCTTCAAATATTTTTTGATCCAATTCGATTTGATGTTTCTGTAAATAATATTAAAGCATTAAGAATTCCAGGTTACAACTTTAGAAATACATTTACCAAATTATGTATTCTTGATTACTTACCTGTTGTTCCACAACCTCCAAAGTACCCTGGGGCTCGTGATTAGCATCGTAAATGGTGAACTTGTCTCCAACAGAAATTGCTTCTATCTCAAAAACAAATCCTTCTGGACGGGAATCGGTCCAGAAGTAGTTGTCGTTCTCATTGAGAGTGCAATTGTATGGCTCAAAAGTGAGGCGACGAGCAAATCCACGACCAATCGACTGCAGTGTTAGCGCCTTTCCGCCGAATAAGTATCTTGGTTTTACTGATAACAGCGGTGCATCGAGAGCCTGGAATATTTTAATTTATGATTTATAAGCCGCTCAGATAATTAAACGTATCTATCTATATTTTGAATTTAAAAACCTACACAAATATCTTGCAACTTCCATTACTAATTAAAATATTAAGTATGAAAGCAAATACAATTTCTCTGGTACGTTTATATAAAAAAAAAACAAAATATTTTAATTTTACATTATGATTTTAATAGTAATAAATCTTGATTGTGATATTTTCTCGAAAACAACAAACAACAGAAAGACAAAAACAGGAACTTTCAATAATGAGTATCATGAGTTCAACAGTTATACACAAATGTAAAAATGGCGTGTTGCCCTTATGAATGATACTTATGGTTTACCTATTACATGCTGCCAGCCAGTATGTCGGTTCGACCTGTCGGGTCTCAGCGAGCATTCCTGTAGTTTTTGTGTGCGCCTCTCTGGGCGTTGTTCTGAAAAACTGGACGATCCACATACCATCGCCTACAACGGCACAAAACCAGTCGCAAAAACACGCAACTAACAGTGTTGATCGTTGATGATATTTTCACTCTGTAAATTTCAGCAACGGGACACTGCTACTAACTTCTCTAACACCCAATGGAACCGAATGAATTGAACTACTGAGGATAGCCAAGGACCAGATTTGAATTTCGACTCGTGTAAAATTGATGAAACATAGGAGATGGAAGTACAAAAAAGAACATATGCATCTTTTATCATTATAGCATGAGGTTGACATTACAATGGGTAAGTTATGAAATGTCTCAAGTTTAGTTGAACGAAAGGTAAGACGCACTTGTATTGTTCACTATCATAATATTATCAATCTTCATTAATAATTACGATTCCTTTAAGGGATTCATAAATGAAAAATATGACAACCTCACTTAAATGTGTGTTTAATATTTTCATTGTAGTAAGTTTATAAAAATTTGGTTATGATTATAAAAAAAAACTCCGCGAATATTCTGTTCCGTAATAATAATTTATGTATGATTAGAATAATAAACACAAACAAATAATTACGGGCTACTTTACGAAGAATTTTCGCTTAGTTTGTAAACATTTTCGTAAGTCATCAATGGAAACAGACTCACCATCCTTCAGAATTCTGAAATATTGATCTTGCGATAATGTTCAGCAGATAATCACAAACCAAATTTTGGATGAATATTGTATTTTAATGTTGAATTATTCGAATTGTATAACAAAATATACAACATATAATAACGAATATGTATAAGCAATATTAACACAATATGATAAAAGATGTTTTACGTATCAAAATTCAAATCCTATATAGTCATTAGCCTACTCTTTTGTAATTCAATGAAAAATTTTTGCCCGTAACTATATGGATCTTCAAAGTTTTCCCGATCTTTCCCCTTTAATTGACACCACATTGATGGTACGAAAGCCTATTTACGTTTGGTGATGAAGCGACATCCCACATAGTGTTGACAAATCGTTGAACATCATTAATTAAAAGAAATTACAAGCAGAAATGTGGAAGATTGCCGTTTTAAGATTATCATAAATCAAATTGTTGCAATCCTCAACACTTCAAACAACAAACAAAGTGTACAACGATTTCTCAAGCTTGCTACGTAATTTGGTGAGCACAAAATTGATATTGAAAGACTAGTCTCACCTGCATTGGTCTTATTTTGTATCTGAATCCAGTTCTAACGCGTAGATCGATGTACACACCGATGACAGGCATTTCATGTGGTGCCGGCGGGGGTACGCGGTAAACAGCAGGAACATCTCCAAGCTTTCCAGCATCCAATAACACCTCCTTTTCGTGCGAAACATCGCTCCAAGGTTTCAATACAGAATCCGGTTGCTCCTAAACAAATACACGAATGTTATACACTTGATAAATTCAACAAAGGCGTTTTTTAAACGGACCTCAAAAACTATACCGGTCAACGATTCCCAGCAGCATTTGCAGTCTGGGTAACGATTACGTGTAGCGATAGTTTGGAACATTTTGATTAATTGTAAGTGATGAAAATGACTAGCCCCCGCTGATTGTACGGAGGGAATAAGGGAAGTGGTCCAACTTTTTATTAACAAATTATAATTATAATTATTTTAGGTTTTGGCGCTATAACTATTACTGTTGTTATGTTCGGTGCCAAGAAAAATGAACATAACATATTGTATAATGTTTTCCGACAGTCGTACAGTAATTGTTTAAAACAAAGTATATATGTGTGAAGACTTTTGCTTAAAACTTTCATTTTCGACTCGTCCATTTCTTGCAACATCATCCTTTAATAAAACAATTTAAAAAATACTTCAAATCAGATTTCTTACGGTTTTCTTTTAGTAGTATCTTAGTAATACCTTATGTCTTATACATAAGGTATTACTTATAAAGTATTCTTAAAGAGAAGAAAATTCGTTTATTTAAAAAAAAACATTGCTCAATATTTAACGTTTTTACACGTAAACAAAGCAATCTACAGAACACGCAATAATAAAAATAAATCATTTGTAAATTATGTAGTGAAGTCTGACAAAGCATCATCAATCAGAGCAATATTTTCCCATTGGAAAAGCTACCGGACCAAAGTCCGCGCGGAATTCATCTAGAGTACAGACAGCGTAGGCGTCAACCAGTGTATTGCTATTTCTAAAACTGTGGAAGCGCATTACGGGCTTGATGACAAGATTTCTAAAGTTAGTTTACTCAGCACAAGTCACATTCTAAATATTTCCAACAAAATGCATAATTTTCTAATACGTCTAGTTCATGCACGAGCATACAAGGGATGATGTTAGCCATAAACGTTACAAAAGGACTATTCTCCTATTAAAAAAATTGCCAAAGCGATTGTTTTATCGTGAAACAATAAAAAAGGAACATTTACTTTCCTTGCTTCATCATTATCAGTCCTTATCGGTCCACTTCTGGACAAATGCCTCTTTCAACGAACGCCAAGACGACCGATCTCCTGCTGCTCGCAACCATCCCGGACCGTCTACTGCACGGAGATCGTCTTCCCACCTGGTGAACGGTCGAACAACACTACGTTTTCCTAAACGCGGCTTTCACTCGAAAAACTTACTGGCCCATCTGCCATCTGTACTTTCGAGTGTTTAACCAGCCTATTCCCACTTCAGTAAGCTTATTCGTCGCGTAATAAGGTATCCCTTAGTTCTCTGCCTTTGACTTCTTTACAAATTCTGTCGGACAGAGATACGCCCAACGTAGCACGTTCAATAGCCCATTGAGCTACAGCAAACTTGCGGATCGGTCCTTACGACTGTTCAAATCTGTAACGCCATCAGACTCGACAATGCTTATACTTGGTCTTGTACATTTTAAATGTGTCCTTGTGTTCACACTAATTGGAAAGTCCCCAAAAGCTGTCCGATTTCCTCAAACCTACGGAAAGGATTTCCTAGCGGTTCCCGATGGGTAGGACGATTTCAGAGAAAGGTTTCAGTGTACATTTCTAAGATGTATTTCCTCTACTAAATTTTATTTCATTTGTCAAGGAAGCCATCCGGCCAGTGCTATTCATGGGCGAAGTCAGGGAGGATCCTTGTCTATTTGATTTAGTCACAAATGGGGAAGCCCTTCATTTCCAATTTTTTTTAGTACCGTACTACACAATTTACAAAATATGTTGCTTGCAACTTTTATTATTTCACATTTTACTTATATATTTAATTTCCGAAGTTTTACATCACAATCTATATACAAAGTACTATATACTATATTCACAGAGGTAGCAGTAACTACTTCTACAAAATTTTTTGTGTGATAATTTTAGTGTAAAAATTACAGATTTCAAACCAAACGTCGCGTAACAGAAAACCCAGCGATGCATAATAATATTCGTAATAAGTGTGTTCAAGTGCAGCGAGATGTGAACGCGCTTGTCATGTAGACTGAAACGCTGCCAACTGCAGTTAGTATTGATATTATTTTTATAAAAGCACCATTGAATACAAAAAAATATTTCGACCCTAGAATATACTACAGCAAACGTAGTAAACAAAGGTGGGGCGAATTCATTACTTGAATTACTTATTGGGTTTGTAAAGGGTGTGCCATGAAAATATTAAATATAATTGTTTCAACATCATCAACATTACTTCTCCTTTTTAGAGGCAATCGATTAAATAAAACGAGAAACCGAAAGAAAAAATACAACATGTATTCCACGCAATCTTTAGTTACAACGCCAAAAAGAAGTTATCCAGAAATCTCATTTTTTAAATATGTTATTTACTCCTAACTACGTTTATTCTAGAAGAGTGAGGTCAGACGTCCACGCAATAAGGGATCGTCTCGTCCATTAACACCAATCAATACCTCATTCTCGAGGTCAATATACTTTATTTCAATCAAACGAATACTTACGGGTAATGTTTCTTCGCCATCGCTCTCATAGTCACTTGGTAGGCAAGGTTTTGGCGTAGCCTCCGGTACCTTTGGCAAACATTTTCATCATTAAAAGTGTCATAGTTTCCAATATGTGTTATTTCATCAATTGTGGCGACGTAGATTGAGCGTCGAAATATCTATATTACGCTAGCCGCGAAGAAGTTACGTTAATTGTATTGAACGAAATGTTTTACAAAGAGACATTAACAACGTGTGCTGAAATAATTCAAAACCTATCTAATATTATATGGAATCTTTCAATTTCCAACATTACCCAATCATTTTGAGCAGAAACTAAACGGAAGTAACATTTGAATATTATATAAAAACTCGTCGAACATTTCGTTTCAAATGTTAATCGAAGCGTACAATTTACCAAATCGTTACTAGGCCTTCATCAAATTTCGATATCATTTACACGACCTAAATTTGTAGAATCAGTCTGTGTCGAGTTTATGGATCAATATAACTGAATATGTCAAAGGGTAGATAAGAAAGATGGCAGATAAGTAAGTATGTTAAGGATTTAATAACAGCCCTTGGCTCGATTCATCTTTTCCAATAATAAGATGAACTGAAATTTAAAGGTTACGAAAGTATTCCATGACGTAAAGGATTGAAGGTGGTCGTATGACCTTAACTCTGTAATGAAATGTTTTAACGTTAATTTGTCATGCGAGAAGTGGAATGTAAGCGAGATTGTAAATATTTTACAATCTGTCGTTAATTTTTCATCTCGAAGTCGGAAGCGTCTGAATATTTTCGACATTTCAATTTCAACACGGATTATACTTTTTAATTCAAAATTAAAAAGTATAATCCGTGTTTTTGGGATATTTTTACATCAGGAGACGTATTTTTAACTCAAAATAGTCGTGTTTGTTCGCAGTATTTCTCTGGAATCGATTTCTTAGAAGAACAAGATTTCGTCGATACGTTACTCTCAGATCTAATCTCGTTAATGGATTTCGAAAAAACAGATGCGATGTTATGTGAGCGAGAGGTACCTCCCCGTGCGTGCCGGCCCAATTCTATTGCATAGGAGGATGTAGTGTCAAGCACTATGCATGGCAATACGTCCTCCCATGCAGCATACCACTACCTCTTCGTACCTTTTCATATATATAAAGTGATTTTTTTCGATATTTCTATAAAAATGCGATAGTATTTCTTAGGGCATCTATTCTGGAAAATTTGCGGGAGACTTACCTGGGCGGAAAGTAAATTTTCGACTAAGGCTGGTTCCTCATCAAGTGCAGTAGAGGTCCCAGCGAGACGAGCGCGGGTCAGGTTCCACAGACGACGAAGCGCCAAGGGCGTCTCCTCGGCTTGCATCTCCATTGAAGAAGCAGACAGCATACTGGTGAAAGTTTATTATCCTCTTATAAAACAAGTTTTATTAAATTATTTAAAATAACCTGACAAGATACCGTTATTCTCTGATCTAGCTGCTTATGTACCCACGTTTTCAACCTACTTATTTACTTCGCAGTAGACCTGATCTGAAGAAAAATTTATGTACATAACATCATTTCGTATGTAAGCACATTTAAATTTATCTTTGGAAATATTTAAATTCAATTTCTGAATAAATATTTAGCAACCCCAACTTGAACATTGTTTTAAAATGAATTACAGCATTTACTTCTCATAAACTAACGAAGGTAAGATCGAATGACCTAAATGAAATTCTAAATTCCAAGGACGTAGACAATGAGCCCGTGGCAGGTACTTTTGAAATTTAGGGACGGAGGTATTCATTGTATTACCATGGTTACACCTTTTTTAACCCACAAGTTGTGTCAATCTGGAATATTGACACTTTACACTGATAGTAACGACATATAATTTTGATCTTTAGGATTGTTGATTTGTATTGTGTGCAACCACAACATTATTGTTAACGCCAGTTACTATGTAATTCGAAAGTGCTAGTTAGTTCTAGCCAGTGCAGCTGAAAGAGAAAGCGCCATCGTGTTACGTCCGCCATTTTCTTAATCCACTGCACTACAATATTTTTCTTTTTCGTTATTTTTTTTTATGCATAAGTAATTTGATTATTGCTTTAAAATAACCCTGTTCTCATTATTTTTAATAATAAAACTATGCGACCTTCCAACTTACCTTCGATAACAAATTTAAAAATCTGCTTTTATTTTGAATCACAACGTTCAATTATTTATATAAATAATCTTTACTGGTTTTTTTATTGAGAAAAAGTTGTATTTGCGGCGATCTTTTTCACGATAGACCTTGCGTTCGTTCACGAGCGTCACTCAGGCACGACTAAAGGGAAATGCTTTGGTTGAGATATTTTAAACTTGAGTAATCGGTCCTCCCCAGCAGGGGAGAGAAAGGAACAGCACTATAAGATGAAGAGGGACGCAGTATTGTGCACGCTTGGTCGGCGTGTTAGGCAGACATACACTCACACATACGAAGGTGTTACGCATGCGCTCCTGCTATCGATACGTCTCAAATCAGCGACGTCGTCGTCACTAACCTCCTTTCAGTGCGAAGTTCAAGAGGGGCTTTCAGAAGACCGCTCTTGTTTACCAATTAACAAACTATTGTTATATTTAGCGCTAATATGACAAACAATTAAATATTTCCACTACAAATTCATAATAGAAGTCTTTTTTGTTCTCAATAACTGTGATGTCATATGACTTGAAATAATTCCTGCTAAACATTTTAGATTCCAAACAATGGATTGCATATATGATCATAATTAAAATCGACTTTGAAATAAACTTGCTTTTCTATTCAGCCATTCGAGTAGGGGCCATGGCGGTACGTCCAGGTATACATTTTTCGACCGTCTTTTTGTGTCAGTGTTAAAAGCTATTCAACGAAAGTAAAAACCTTACAAACAAACTCAGCATCCCGCACCCAGCAGGTACATAAATAAAAGATAAGATGTAACCTGTTGGAACATTTCAGTAAAATAAACGTGAAGGCCAAATAATTTGAACATGAACCGTCGCCCATAGACATCTGTAAATTTGTCATACAGATGTGTTGCCCTCCTTCCCTCTCCTCCAAAAGGCCACCGGACCACTTTACGGCACTATTATTTCTACTCTTATAACGCCATCATGGCTAAGTAAAACATTGTACAATTTATTCGAATCAAATAAGCCGGGACTCTCATAACACGAACATGTGAAACAATAGGTAATGCTAAAAACTCTTGAAACGAATGTCGGTTTGGTGATTCCGTTAAAAAATAAGTGGACGTTTTAAATTGTAAATGGGTTCATGCTCAGTTTTATATTTTCCTCTTGCGCCCGTAAAACAAAACTACGCCTTTACAACGAATGTTATCCTGTATTTATACGTAAAATTACATGTTGTTGGTTACACCTCGTCGGCTAGTCCGCAGGTTTCACAACACAAGAGCAACCCCATTATCGTTGCGATAACACCATTCAGTCCGATACCCATCCTAACTCCTTGTCTCTGCTAATTAATCCCCTTTCATAATAAGAGAAGTCTACTCGATTCTGCCATAAGGTTGGCTTCACCTCAGGCTACTGCACACCACTGCACAAGCCTTACACCATGATGGAGTTGTCTGTACAAGGCAGCCTAGCTGAGAATACAGAGAAAAATAACAAAAACCCGATTTCAATATACCGATTAAGGAAAAATGCAAGAGATTCAAATGTTCAATAAGAAAACACATACTGCCAACCACAATACGTAGGACGCATTCTACAACACATAGTTAAATATGTTTTAACTTAAACACATTAATAATAGACAATAATGGAATTGGATCTACTTTCGTCTCTTAATTTGCACACATGTAAAGAGTGTTGTCTACTGTCTAGATATCTAGAAGTATTGCTATTCACGACAATTATTTCCTATCTCTATTACGTTAGCTAAGCGAGCTATTTGCCTGTTGTTACAAAAGTGCACCTAAATGAATGGAATGGTAAGTCTTACAAGGTTACAGGGTTTTAGTGTAGAGCCAGGGGGGAAGTCACCTTCAATATTTATGTCAACATTTTATGTCCAATTTTATCAATTATAATGGTCACTACAAATATACACTGAGAAAGTTCTATCAGTATTTCTTATTGAATGATATATCAAATTTTATTGTTTTAGTAAAAAGTTAAAATAAGAAAAGGAAACAACTAATAACGTCTTTAGAGGTAACTTTCCCGCCTTAGGGTTCCTTGGGTAGAAATTAGACTACTTTTCATATCCCATCACAACGACTCCATTCACATTTTGGAGGATAAAAAGTATTTTTGTGTTATTCATTCTAAGGCCGAGCAAAATTTCAGCCAAGTGTTTTAGTAGTTTTTGCGTTAAAGTGTAAGAAATGTAAAAGTGTACAATCTGTGCACCGCAGTTTGTCACGCGTAAAATCTATTCCAACAGAAACATAATTGTTTTGTGTAACTATGTTTTTTTATTGTCTCCTAAATGTTGCAATTTTTTTACATTCATTACACAGAAATGGCATTGGAACATTTTTGTGTTTGTTTATCAATGGCGTCTATCGGCCATTAAAGGCCAGACATTAAAAGAAACACGTAGGGACAGACAAAAGAAAAATAGTAGATGTTAATTGTTATGATTGTATTCAGATGCGTTGCTCTTCTGTCTTGCTGGCCTCGAATGGGTTACCAAGTAGATAAGGGTAAATAGGGCTATAGGTTTTATATAGTTCAAAGTGAATACGTAGATTAAGTGTTTAGTAAACATTGAAAGAGTGAGTAATTATGATAAGAGCGTCAGACCAGAAATGTCTGCTTCTTATCAGATAAAAGATGTAAATATCTACGTCATTACACATTGTCATTTGGGCTAACTATTTGTCATGTCCTTTTGTAATATTCTATTTATATTTCATTAAAATTGTTACGATTCATTTGCCTTATCTCAAATTTACAAGAATTGTCTATCGTGTTTGGTTTTGAAATATTCGATTCGTGTTACCTTGCCACAAACTTGTCGGTTAAAGGTTTTTAATTGCTCGGGTAGTAAGAGGATAATCGGATTATCTGATATCAAGCAAGAGGTAATGTCATGTTACACTGCAGATGAGTGAGACCAGCACTACCTCTCGCTAAAGTGATATCGCAGCGAATGATGAGAAGGTGGATTGTAGGGGACAGGGTAACTGACGGCATCGTATTTGCACAATGAGGATGTATATGGGCATCGGTAGTCATAAAACGTCTTTGACTCCTCCTTTGCTCCCTCAATCTATAAAACAGAAATTGACATACATAGACGTTGTATAGACCAGGTTCTTTAGTTACCTCCCCATCATCCATCCTTTGAGGTGTCCTGGTGAATTGCATTTCCAGGTGTGTGTAGGGCGTGTGTAGATGTGTGTAGGTGTGTACATATATAGTGTAAAGGTAGTTAGAGAAAGGTATGAATGAGGTAGTTATAAAAAAATCTTGTTATTTGAAGGAATACATACAAGTTATCTGCACATGAATTTGCTCAATGTAACAACAATAGGTATAATAACAAATATGTAGCATTTGTTAATTACTATTATTTATTAATTATCTTTAAATACCGTTTAGATGTATAACATACCAAATACAAGAACAATTTAATTACGATAATGATAATGATCTCAGATCATGTTAGGCTTTTGTATATCACTACAAATACAGGTAACAGTAACACAGTAGTCGGAAATTTCAAATTTGAGTTCAGTTAAAAATCAGGTTACGACGCCGGAAAACCCTTTAAAATGTTGCTTTTGAGTAACTTTTTAACGTACGTATATTTAGCCACTTTTATATTTTTCGATAATTTATTGTATTGCTGAGCTCCTTCATATAGAATATCCTTTTTTCCGTATAATAGGATAGGTATCCTGTAAATCCAAATTTGAATAGTGAACATACAAAATAGCGTGATGTATATCCCAATACAACAGGTCACTTAGATATAAGAATTAAAATGATTCCAGATTCTAATCAATATTTGTGCTACATTTCATGCAAGATAAGTCAATAGATTTTTGCGAGACAGAGTAACAAACATAGGCGCATGCAAACTTTTAAATTTATAATGTTAGTGGAATAGTTAAAATAATATTGATAATTTTGTGATATTGAGGCCAAAGTTTGAGTAACGCTCCTGTACGTTCCTAGGCACACCTAGATACGTATCACAACATACAACATACAAGCATGGTATAACATGGAAGTTGCATAATTTCCTAATCATTGTCTGTCGCAAAAGGAGACAATAATAATTACATTTACTACGAAGGAAGCAGACGAACAATCCTTTTTGTTGAGTAAGAATAGTTGTGATGAAATGTTTCACGTGATAATAAATGAACGACAAACATCGTTAGGTTCTAACACTATTGCAATGATATCAAATTACAAAAATAATAGTATTCACTAAATAATAATTAATTAATTATTAAACTGGAAAGTGTGAATATAGTAAAAATCGTAGGCATTCTAATCGGGTATTCGATTAGTTTCACCAAAAAATGTTAGGGTACTGTGTAGTTAAGTCTCCCCTACCTACTATACCTTTTTTAAAAATGGCGGCTAATGTGGGATACGGTACTAACCAGTGGACTGACATAGGACACCTACCACTGGTTCGAGCCGTTACAGGATAAACATCATACTTGCTCGTGATATCATCATAATAAGAAACATAAATAAAAGAAAATAATGTACTTCTGAAGGTTGTCCATATGTATCATATTTAATGTAGACTCACCATTTCAGCCTGCGTACTAATTTGATTGAGACATGTCCGCTAAATTGTTATTTTTGCAACACAACAATTGAAAAAAATTAAGTATTAATTTAATTCTCTGGTTTAAATTCTTATCGAAAACAGATGTCAGACTTATACTTATTCATCTTTATTTTATAGACAAACGAGGAAACGAAGCTTTTTAACGACTACCGACGCATCTAGATATCTGCATTATTATTGTCATGCAGATCCGTAGCCCCTCTTTCCTCTACCCCTCCAATGGGCGACAATCAAGTTTATCGTTAACATACCAGGTAGACAGATACTGAACCCAATTAGTAAAACAAACGAGAAATAATAAAAAACCATTTGGTAGATGTCAATTGTAAAGTTGACGTTGTTACCTTAACTGCGTCTTAATAAAAATAAAACATTTTATCTATTAGGAAATAAGTCGCAACACTCTATATGAGCTTCCGTCAGTCCGCTGCCGTCATAACCGGTTGCAACAGTTCATGTATGTTTTGGTGATATGTGTAAACTGGAAGGTCATGTTATCGTCTTTGTATACATAACCGAGGCGTAAAAGAAAGAGGTTTTTATTGGTTTTAATTTGTTAATTAAAAAACCGGCCCAAGTTCGAATCGGGCCACGCGCATGGTAGTTCCGTAGTTTTTGCAACAGCCGAGTGAGAGCGTAAACACTCAGACAGACATTTTTTTATGGAATTTTTTAATTTTTTTAGACCTGCCTATGAGTTGCACAGAAAAAGATTACAGAGTAGTCGAAGGCATTGCTCGTAAGCTTGTAAAGCCAACTTAAGTATGACAGTTTTCTTTTTAACTTCGCTATAATATATATATATCTATATACTAATGCCGTGACATTTATATGTTTCGTTAACTCTTAGTATGAGTTGTTCTGTTCTGTACTGTTCCTTAATAGTTTAATAGAACGCCCGGCATATTATTATCTCTATAGAGAGATAATATTTATAGACTCATACCTGTAGACTCATGATTCCAAACTATAAAGTGATGTCTCTGAGCTACAGAGTCATGACTGGATATTAGAGACGCATATAGAGTCTAGTTTTGTAAGAATTTTACTTGAATATTATGTATGAAATTAGGCGGAGCGTTTTGAGAGTAAATAAAAAAGTGACCTAATGGGGCATAGTTTTCTATTACTCTTTATTTGACGCTATTGTTACTTTTTGTAGTTATATCAAGCAACGCCACGAGTGGAAAAATTGCTAACTGAAACCAGTCAAGGAGGCGGATAATTAACCACTTTCTTCCAATTCGTCTAGCTTTATTGATTGAAGTATAGCCCCGAACACTTTCTGGTGGAATTTCACTCAGCCGTAGTCAATTCAGATAATCGTTGGAACGCCACAAAACGGCACTGTTTTTGGAAATGACTAGCCGTAATGAATTACGGCGATTTAGACAATCCGACTGTGACACACACATGCCGGTAAATTTATTGAACCTAGCATACTGTGTCTAGGGAAATCCCAATACCTGCAATTATAAAACGATGAGTAATTTTCATGTTGGATAACTTAATAATAATTAATGATGACATTTAAAGGAAATGAAGTAAACAATAAATAACACATACTTACTGAAGTACGCTCTCTACTACGAATGTCTCTGAACAGATGCCGAAGGATATAAAATTACGGTATTTATGCTCAAAGCTCTAAGGAAGCTTCACAAATAGTCGACATATTTGCAACGTGTGCATTATCCGATTTAGTGATGGCTTGGTGAGGTGTTAGCTATGAAGGAGAGAATGAGCCATACTTTTGTGAAAAAGGTCTCAAAACATTGGCACAAGTGTATTACGATAACATTCCTGAGCCTTCGTAAGTAGTTCAGCCCCTTAATAACATCATGTTCAATAACCAAGTATGGTCTTTCCAGCAAGACTCGGGACCAAATCATAAAGCACGATCTACCCAAACTTGATTAAAACGAACGTCTTCATCTATTCCCGACCTTATTCCGCTGGATCAAGATTTATGGTCAGTTTTAGGGAGTACAGCTCGCTCTAAACGCCATGATAATTTGGAGCCTCTAAAACAATCCTTACGATTGGTAGAGAAGAATTTCCAAATGGAAAGATTGCTTGCTTCAATTTATAACTGGCCTCAACGTTTAAAGGACTGTATTGCCAATGGATAATTCTCTTACATTTGTGTATTAAAGTAGCATACTGTAAAAGTAAAAATGTCATTTGCAGTAAAATAATTTTTTTTCTTTGTATAATATTTCTGGCAAGACTCGATAGCCGACTGTAAATATTTTTTTTAAGTACCTATAACTCACGAACAGAAATCACACTGTCTGGATGTAAAAGCTTATGGTCTATGAGCATCAGTATTCACTAGTCATGTAGTAATCTGACTCCTCGTTACATAAGTAATAAAACGACAACATCAAGCGACAAGCAGCGATAAAGAGACATGAATATAATGTGAGCGAGAGGTACCTCACCGATCGTGTCGGCCCAATTTAGCTGCAGAGCGGCATGGAACTACCTTTTAATAAAACATTTATCAAACAAAATTGTCCACACTGAAAAGTATTCGAACCTGTGACCATCACACTATATGGGCTGTACATAAAGGCCACTAGCTGTGCTTCATTTTTTGTATTGGGCTCCATTGACTATTTACAGAATAGAATCGCTTTATTCAGTGACAAATAACATAGCACAAAAATGCCCAATACGCAAAAACAAAGAAGAAAACGAAACATCTACCTAATAAGTTTTCGAAAAAAATTAGAGGAACACAATTAAAGCACGGTTAGAGCATTAAACATTACAAACCAAGACGGCTTTTGAACAGTAAGGGATCTTTGCACTGGAGAGGACTGCCACTCGGCATATGAGTATGAATATCAAGTGACAATATCCTTGACATAGAACTCTTCGAACGCGAGTCGGATTTGCTTTCGGCAGATTTTTAATCGTTATGTGTAAAAGAAAAGAAAATATAAAAAAGATAGCTAAACAGTTACAATGTGCTATAATATCGTACATCAAACGTAAAGTAGGTTCAAATCAAACCTACTTTCTTTGCCGGCCCTCTTGATAAGGAGAAATAATATCTCAAGTTTACAATTTGCCTTGTGGCCTGTTTACATGTCACTTTTAACACGTGGGGTAGGCGTGACTTTTATCTTTTTGCGTTCAAAACTCTGTACAATAACCGATTTGAAATTAAAATAGAATACAGAAAACATTGAGCCACAGGCACATGTCAATCATCATCATGAGCCGGACGCGTCCAATACTTTTTTTTAAAGAATAAAGGGCAATCGGACCCTTTTTACGACTACCGACGCCCATGAACATCCATGCCGATGCGTTGCGTTCCTTTAATCCGACCACCTCCCCCAATGGACCGCTACTGATGGACGTAAGCCTCCCCCATAGAGCACCATAGGTCACGGTCACGAGCCATTTGTATCCCGTGGCTTCCCGCCACCTTAACCAAGTCGTTCGTCCATTATCTATTAATTACGAAGTCTCAGAAACTACAACACCTACACCTTTGAAATTTGGCAGTTCCTTCCAGGATGCAGATCCGGTAAGGTCGAATTTTACGAATATCGTTTAAGGGGTGCATTTTTGGGGAACTACGCGGGAAATCCGCGAGGGCCTGCCAGATTACTATATAAGGTTAATCAAATCGGTTGTGACTTGTGACCGTTCTTTGTTAAGCATCATAACCATGATAAGGAAAAATTGAGGTTATCGATACTAGGAAATTCCCCAGTTTACGCAACATTCTAGACAAAATTGTTGAGTTTTTAACAGATTGAACACAACACCTTAAAAGAAAATTAACAGGATGACCAACGCCGGACTTCTCACAGCATCTTATCGGTAGTCATTATAGTGGCTACAGATGGCTATTATCAAAATTTGCAGTGGATACACATTTTGGAGAACCCATAGCCAGCCATAGATGATAGAGAAGAGATGCCATAGGAAGTCACATGACGGCGAGTGGCGACTTTTAGAAGGAATATGTGAACAGATTGCTATCCTTGTCTATATAATCTCGCATGCTTGGCGCAGTGAGAGATGAATGAAAAAAAGTAAAGACAGAGAGTAAACTACACCTACTGTGTCTTTCGACTTAGACGGCCACTAAGGCTGGCTTCTCTCCTATCTTTATTTACTCTAGGGATGAGCTCGCAATTCAAGAACCAAAACTGAGCAATCGCTCTTCCCCGTAACCTGTTGCATCACCGCGACGACAAGCGTACACAAACTTTACAACTGACTACCGCAGAGCTACAAGAGCCATAGCAAGCTGGTGGCAATTACGTAGAGAGCGCATGATGGCGTAGACCCGTTAGTCGTTTTTTTTCGGAGGGACCTACTACTGGTTGGCGGCGATATTGCTCTCACCTCTGCATTTCAGCGAACTAGCGAAGATTTTTGTATGTTCTGCTTTAGGGTGACGACAGGGGGACATACCACCCCCCCCCCCCCCCCCNNNCCTCTTTTTCCGCAGATGGAAAGAGGTGTACCGGGTGTTTATGGGCGTACCCTATAGTAATTATTTCTGGCACCGAAAGGGGGAGACGGCTTCCCCTCCCCACACAAGCGGGATGGCGCGAGCGCGATGCCGTTTAAATTGCGATGACGTGGTTAAGGATAATTGAGCTCGTTTATTGTTTGGCTTATCAGAGGAGGCCGGCGTCCTCGCCCCTTCCCCCTGACGGGAGGGGTTCGATTCGCGCTGGAAAAACAACGTAAGCCGTGATCAGGACATAATT
Source organism: Eumaeus atala (assembly GCA_017140195.1). NCBI lineage: Eukaryota > Metazoa > Arthropoda > Insecta > Lepidoptera > Lycaenidae > Eumaeus > Eumaeus atala. The sequence continues at coordinate 553,027 of JAFELO010000508.1, forward strand.
TATTTGAGCTCTCTACAAACGCGATTTTATTATATCTATGGTAATCTAAGCTCTCAGCTTATGAATACGAACCCGGGCTCGTATTCGTAAGCGGTGTGTGAGTTTGATATTCTGTCAGTCATATGTTATAACTGTGTCACTATATGTAAGGTTTCATCGCACGACCGATACGAGCGGTGTACACCGCTAATATATATATTATTGGTTATAGCAGGAAAATGCATTTGTGCACCATCCAGCCGACCCAAGGGCGCCCGGAGTCTGTGTCGGGCTCAGGTCGTGAAGAGATAGCTACTACCGACTAAAAATTGCTACCCGTTAGTTGGCCCTATTAGAATTTTACTGCGGATGCGTGTCATGGCGTTTCTTTGTTTGCGTTCTTGGGTGGACTGAGCAACTGATATCGCGATCGCGTTGCCGGCGTCGTGCAATACGTGCTTCGGCCGTTTGTCATCGAAACATTAATGCGGATCCTAGGATAGCGGTGCTATCATGGAGCGGCTATAACGCAGCGGCAAATGACGTCCCTAGAATGTTGACTATATAAACAAAACGCTTCCCTTTTTATCTTTCCTTTCCCTTCTCCGCTTTTTAAGGAACCTTGCCATTTGATTTACGTAGACCACTTTCTGCACAAGTCAGCGCTAGCCCGGATACGTCCTATATGTAGTGTAAATGGTGATTATATAAGTCCTTCACGAATACAATTCGCCCTGACATCATGTAATCATTGAAGCAAGTATTGACGCCGACATTGGTGCCGTTACTGAATTGTGAATTGACCTTCCATAAACCTGCCTTTTCTATAAAGCGAATGCCGCTCTTAATGGCGTTCTTATACTTTCACTAGCGATCCGCCCCGGTTTCGCCTGTGAATAGCAAGGGCCGGATTGCGGATTGCTAGCATAAAAATTACCTAAACACTAAAACCTACCTACGGAATAGGTATCCGTTAGTGAAACCATGTGCAAATCCGATTAGTTGATTTTGAAATCGATCATATACGGAGAAATGCTTTATTTTATATGTTTTGAGTGTATCTAATCTTCTTGTCTTAGTCATATTTTATAAACTAACATTAATTCAAATACCTACATTTTACCCTCAATTCTACGATGCCATGTCTATGAATAAAGAGACATTACTCATGCTTAAAACGTGACGAGTGATCACAAGAAAAATACGTGCAAAAATCTAACGTTTATCAGTCGCGTTGAGGACGAAATATCATAGTTGCATGCTATCACTGAATACTTTAAAGTGTGTGGATTCCATTTGCTTTAAATCTATTTATTCCCTGCTCTACTTGATGAATCAATCAACTCAACCCACACCGTGTGATATGGCCAAATAAATACGTACTTCAACTGTAAACGAGAAACGCTGTCCGATACGAAGTTCTTTGAGAATTACTCGTCCCTACGAAACACTTTTCATGACGTCCCAAATATCTTTCACCAGATCCACATCTCCTGTGTTGGCCGTGTTTTCAGTGCGTACATATACACATAATAATGTTGTCCTAGCCGAATTTCGGCCACGTCTATAGAGGCTAGTGAAATGCTCAGGATATATTAGAACACGCATGTGTGTGCGCAGGCTCAAGTGCTTTCCCTATTCCCTCATTCTACGATGACTGACGCAATGAGATACGAGAGACAAGCGCAGGACTGACGGCATAACATGCTACCCGAGGCACGGGTGGGCAACGCCGCTAACTTTACGATTTCAGACTTTTATTAGTAAATAAAAAATTCCAACAACACTTTGGGCCGACCCGTGACTCGAATCCGAGACCGCACGTCTGTGGTTGAACATGCTCACCACTAGACCACGAGGCAGACATAATTAAATATTATTCATAACGGGACGGGACAATTAGGTATGTTCTTCTTATCCGATGACCAGAATTCGATAAACTTCGAGACTATAATAGTCAGTATGTTGATGCTTACTGGGACTCTATACGGGCCCAGCACTTAAATGTTATTACGCGCGACCTCGACCTCGCTCCGTCGGCGTCCGAAGGCTCAGCGAGGAGCCCATAGCCTCCTCCGCTCGTTCCACGTCACCCGGGCCGTCGAATGGACGGACCAAGTCCACCAGAATGGGATTCATCCGCCCGACCGTTAGTGCCGCAACCCGGAATGGGTCCACTGTCCACCAAGTCTACCTCGGATTCAGATAACGAATTTATCGAAGTGTTTTCTATGAAAACACAAAAAGAGGAAGAGGCAACAGGAGAGCCTCGCTTCCTCTCCCGCGCCCTCAGCCACCGCCGCCGCCCCCGGTTAAAGCGGCGATGACAATACGAGCATACCATGGTGTAGCGTTATGTTATGTTATGTGTGTATAGAAGATACAGCTTTGTATAGTGGAGCCCGGAGATTCCCTCTCGCAACAAAACATCTTAAGGGGACCGTCTCCTCTCTGAAAAGAATCAATCTACATTATTTTGATGTATACACCCCAATATAGAGCGCAAATTCTAAGAAAAGAATATAGGTAAAACCTTGCCCGTCCTTTACGGTAACGTCGTCCCCAGGGTACAATCCCTCAAGTACCTGTATCCGTCAGGGACGACCAAATTACGACAATTGTAAGTCACAACAAAACAAAACGCGAACAGATACAACATCACAGCCGCAGTGCAGGTACACTACATGCCGTCCGAGGGATTCGGGCAGACTATACGATTCAATCACAGTTCACAGTCAGCACATCATGACAGACAACAGCACATACTTTTGACTCCGAATAGTCAGAAGGACAATGTAGGTACAGTCGCAGGAAATAATTCCAGTACTTTACGCGATTTGCCAACGAGCTCAAATCAAGCCGCCATACCGGTTAGGCTAAACACGACGACCGCGCGCGAGTCGTGCCACCCGCCCGTGGTGTGTCTTATAGTAACCGGTGAAGTGCACTCGACACTTCCGTCAGCACAGAGAAGTAAAAAAAATATCTATTATTAGTATGGATTATAATTTTATGATCAATTTCTTTTCGTACAATATCAAATAATAATACATTTTGGTGTATTTATCAATACTAGTCGAAATCCGATCGCACTTATACAGAATAAACCCATTCAGTAAAAAAAAATTACAAGTCTGTATTTGACAGTTGACACTTTCATGTTATAAAAGCGAATGTTATGAACGCACACGTGATGCGTGCTTCCTCGTAGTCATTCGAACTGTTAAGGCTGGACAAGCGCCGCCAATCAGTAGTAGGTCCCTCCGAAAGAAAAAAAAAAAAAAAGCGTGCTTCCGCACATCTTCGCCACATAATCTTCAACATGCATATGTGCGCGCCGTAGTGTCTGAATCATTTTATTTCCATCATGTAATCCATCCTCCATCCACATTCTGTAAAAACAGGGATAGAAAATTTTTTCTTCGCGTAATAATAATATATAGAAAATATGTAGCTCCATGCAGAAGAAAGTATTTATATTAATTATTATAAGTACCTACCTCCTAACTACACGCAGTGGCACAGTTACATATTATTACTGACCAAAAATCTTTGTTGCGAAATACCAATCCCAAAGTTGACTTGGCACCAGTGACAACTTTTTACTTGTCGAACTTGAACTAAATGGATACAATCAAGTTTGGATCTCTAATGAGGGGAAAAAGTCTTTTCACGACCGTAAAAATTACAAAAAATGGAAGAGGAAAAGCCCACGAAGGTGAAAAATCTAAAATAGCATATGTAGTGTGATAAGTTTACATTTCTGCACATAGACCTAGGTAGATATATACCATTACTATATATACCATCTCAACCAGGTCGTCAGTCCACAGGGCAGTTGGCAGTCCAACCCTCCGTCTTCCGGAAATTATACTTTTTAAGCGTAAGAGTCATCATTTGGGGATTACTTCTGCTGTCTTTCAGTTCTCATTATAATAAGGTTTTCTACTTAAGGCAGGTATATTCCAAGAAACGCCAAAACGGCGTTCACATGCTAATTAATACTTCACCGTATTCACAAATTCAATTTAAAAAATTACGTCTTTTAGAGAGAAGCCAAATACAAGACTATAAAGCTAGCTGAGAAAAGCGACTGGCACAACTACAGTGTATAAGTGTTGCATATATTATCATATGCTAACAATCATTAACAATCACATTTTTTAAGTAGCACACACAGCGCCGCATAGTTGCTACAAGTTAGCATAAGCCGCGTAGCATATGTGGCGGACCCAAACTCTAATACATTTACCTTTCTTTTTTTTTTGTTGACGCGGGGAAACGCATTTACGCGCCTTCATCGGCCCTGGGTCCTAGTGGTGTGTGGGACTCGCGGCACATGATAGTGCCGAATACCCAAAAAACCACCGCGAGTGCCATCAGTGCCGCCCTTGATGAGGTGCACCGGAACAATAATTATCAGGGCACATCGATGGCTAGTCAGCCCCCTAAAGGACCAACTCCACCTCCACAGATGGGGTTGCCCAGCACTAGGACAACCCCACCGACTTTGGGACAGTGCAATGGGGTGAGGTTTCCATCCTCGCCCCTTGCCCCGTGCGCACACGCGCCACCTCCTATTGCTCTTATGTCCCCTCTTCTTATAAGTGGGGTATCGGGAGCGATTCCTCCTCCCGATCTTTAAGCCCCATCTTCTTATAAGAGTGCAAAGATCCCCCTCGGTTCAATTGGCTTCGCCTGGCTATTTCACTCCAGGCTACTAAGCCCCTCCGCCACGACAAGGCTTGAACTATGATGGGGTCTAAGACATTTGCCTGTCCTAACCCTGCTAAGGAAATTTTCACCTAAAAATGACATTCATCCGTCAATGAGAAACGATAATCCGTTTAGACTTTAGGACGTAATAATCCGATAGAGTATTTATAGTTTGAGGTAAGTAATTGACCGTTCTTGATATCGACTAGCTTGCGTCAATGCCCCTCACCCCCACAGGTTACAAGCTTAATTAGTTATCTGTGCGACTCGTGGCGGAATTTAACCGGATCCATCTCGTTGTGCACGCGTTTAGCATAATATGTTTACTTTGTTATGTAATTAGCAAATATGAATTGCGGATTGTAGTTTCCTTTAGAATTTACTTCTTATTTAGGATATTTTAGGCCCGCGGTATAAAAAAAACACGAGTAACATCGTGCGAAACATTTCACACTCAGCCTAACCCCTTTTAGGAAGAGATAGTGCCATGCTGCATAGGTGGAGTTAATGATATGCATATTGCATGACACTACATTCTCCTATGCAGCGGAATTGGGCCGGCACTACCGGGGAGGTAAAGTGACACCTTCTGTGTCGCGTTTCGTGCGGTTTGTGAGTAGCAGTGGTCCATTGGGAGGGGGCAACGTATCGGCATTGTAATGAGTTAGGGCGTCGGTAGTCGTAAAAAGGCTCCCATTGCTCGTTTGCCCCCTATTATATAAAAAACCTCCATGTTCGTTCCTAAGGATCATTTCTTCCTGTCTACTCCAGTCGTGTCTGGTAGCTAACATAGTATTATTTTCAGTTCGCGCGCAGTGTAACTTGAGCACTGAAATTTGAGTAGGTACCAAACACCAAGTACACACTAGAACACACTAGAACGCAGCAGATAAAACCGCCTGCATATGACCAGTCTTTGTATTAGAATTGTTTTGGGAAAAGAGTAGGTGAGCTCTTTACTTTCTAGCACGTTGTGGTCTATGAGAAATGAATATGCTTTTTTTTTTGAAGAAGGGATAGGAAGAACCATAGCGATCTTATTTATATCCGATACAGAAACAACTGAGACAAAAAAATAAGTCTTCATTTATTCTTTTGTGAGATCTAGACGGTGTTTGAATTATAGCTTCGGCGTGTTAGGACTTTCAGGGCGCTAGTTACGTGGCTTAGCCTCGTATTGACTAAACGTTATGTCGAGACATGTCCCCAGACACGTAATTTCATATCGCGCAAACACCTGTCTCCTAGTAAATATAAAACATTACGTTTCGCTAAGTTGATTGCCTCGTGGGGATCAATTCCGTGGTAAGCCCTTGTGGCGACTTCGTAATGGCGTGAATAAAAAGTCGAATGTCTGAAAACTACGCTCTAAGTACGGTTTTCAGTAATTTGGATGAACGTATAGATAAGATATCTAGCTATGCAAACTACCAGAGCTGCACGAATTTGCACTATAAATAGATATTTACGTCGGTATCTGGGTCGCGATATTTTTGTGTATAAAGATTATTTTGTCTGGTTTCCGATGAACTAGTTTTTAGGATTCCGTACCTAAAAAGCAAAGACGTAACCCTTTAAAGATCACCATGTTACCGTCTGTCAGTGAAGGATGTTTTAAGAATATTTCAAGTAAGGTAAAGTAGAACTATTCAATTTGGCGTGAGGTGGAATAATATAATACAAATAAAGAAAAAAGAGAATTATATAAAGTGTGTGGGTTGCATAAATTTGTTGGCCTTTCAGAAATGAAAATTCTCTTTTTTTTTAGAAATGAAAATTCACTATTACCAACAGCACAATTTTTTTCGTAAAATGTTAAGCCTGCGTGGTAAATAAAATATTGATAGATTGAAACAAGTCAATTTAAGTTACAATTTTTTTTTATTTCTTACTATATATTAGTATCTACCTACTTATTACATATGAAGTAACTAAGAAACATAAATACTTTATTTTTTATTGTGCAGGAGAAGGTCCATTCCCGCCATGGTTTTCTACAATAACACTGTTAAGAGAAAAATATATAGATTGCATTAAAAATAAAATAAATTAATATAACGAATTATGTTACGTGACTAAAATAGAGATACGAGTTATACAATATGTTGCCAATCCTATAACAAGATGGCGCCCTATAACAGATGTCAAAATGTATGGCTACGCCGTGTTGCTTGTCTTGCGAATATTGTATAATTCTTGCGTTGATATTAAGATAATTTCAACAACTCCAACTCCATATAATTTTGCATCGTCTCCTTTCTTATTTTGTTACAAAACAATATAATTTCATCGTAGTGAAATTTGATCAAATGCATCACGCAGCGGCTACTGTAGTCCTTCAGGCAAACCTCACCCGTGACAACAAATAAATTATACCTAAATAAAAATAATTTAATATATGAAATCAGTAATCCAGTCTATACGTATTAAACTTACCCAACTAAGCAGTTGACATTATATTTTTAGTCGCACTCCCACAAACGGGAGCAGACACTCGCGAATAGTTACGGACAATATCCTAACTTTGTTATTTTACTGTGGCCAAGAGGCACGGCCTTATTTCCAGTCACTAATGAGTTGAGTAGGCTGTGTGTGCTTACAGATGAAGAAGAAAATATGTGTAAGGATCAGCTGGTACATCGTGGGCCGGACTTGCCTTCGCGCTCTGGCCCGCGCATTTTAATTTAGAGCAGTTTACAAGTTGTGTTCACGTTTGTAGCAAGAAACACACGAAAAATATGAATATGTTATTACATAAAATTAGAATGAAGTATTCGATTATATTCGAAAATAATTCATTCTATTACTGTAACTGGACACAAACTGCAGACAAATATTTGATTAAATAAGCCTAAGCGTTTATTCGGTTTTAAGTACAAACAGTAAATGAAATCTCTTGGTCTGAGTATAAGGAAGCGAAATAATTATTCTTAATTATTATTCACGTGTTTTATATTTATTTATATATTTTACTTCAAGGATATTATTATAGATTAGAACAAATGGATTAGCGTCACCCTTCCGTTCCCTTTTATTGGAGAACTCGAGAGAATAAATTGACTATGATCCCTGATGAGGATGTAATTGGAGATGATGGACTATACATTGGCAATTAAAATTTTAAGTGTTTGATAAAATTATACTGTTAGTACACATTTAAAGTAACTCAAGACTTCTTATTTGTATAGAAAATTATTTCGGCAAAATGAATTATATAGGCACTGGGCGGGCGCTCTCAAGTAGAGCCTTACATTTTGTTCCCAACACCAGAATATCTTTGGTAGTTATTGAACTACAATAGATACTACTGGTGCATCGTTATGATTCATTAAGAGACGCTCATCATCAATATCGAATCAATACCAGAAAACACAGCGTCTCGAAGTTTATTATATCCAAATTTTACAATATATATTAATTTAAACAATTGTATTGTTGCGTTACGTATTATATATAAGGGTTAAGTGTTGGACGACACAACAAATTTGCAAGACTAGTACTAAAAGCTGCGCATATCCTGTCATGGTCCCGACGTTAAAATCAATTTCATAAATGGCTTACCATCACTATATCACGTGTAGATATTTTGATCAATTTCATCTGGAATGTTCGATAGACCATTCCAGATTCTATCCATCCCTAGCGATGTATCATTTCTATCACTTACATCTAGAACATTCAACGATTTTGTTATCTCTACACATCCCATATAAATATGTCCTGTAACATCCCTAGAGCCTGCCGCTGAGTATCAGTCTCAGCCGTCAGATCGATGGTCACCCGTTTGGCCGCCTGCAGGATCTTTAGACACGAAGCATTCTCGGGTGGCAATTTATTGTAGAGCTGTGCGTACATCGCTTTTGCACAATCGAAGTGGAAGACTAGGGGGTCTAGGATGTCTGGTAGATCCGCTGGAGTTAACAGACAGCAGAGATGAGCGAGAGTGACGCATAGCTGGAACAAAATGCGAATAATGTAAACTACTTGTGTTATAGAGAAGAAGTTGTGAGTTTATCCCCAATCTATGTCATCTAACATTTTACGTTGACTGCGTCATCACTGCGGCAGTTATGTTTTATATTGTTATTAAACAAAGACAGTTGTCTCTTTTCATAAATTTAATGCAATAAAATCTCACTCGACACTTTCATCAATTCCGAAAATCTGATTTAAAGAGGTGAAACAGCACTCCAACGAGTAGTACCTTCACCTACCGCCTGTTATCCCCGAAGAGGTAGGCAGAGGTGTGCTAGTACATCCACAACTCGTAAGTCCAGCAGATATACTAGAACACCTACGACAAGCCAAGGTACTGAGGCCCATGATGTACGAGTAGTACACTTGAAAATAAATGCCACCTGTTCAATAAGGTTGTCTTTGTGTTTGTACTCCGTGAAGTCGTCGACGTTGGCGGCGGTCTCGAGCGCAACCATGACAGCGCGCCACACCGCCACAAGATGGCGGCCGTACAACGCGCGCTCACACGGCGACCGCAGCGCCGACGCGGCGTTGATGCGGACTTTTAGATTCTTGCATTCTTGTGCTAACTTACATAGACTTTCGAACGATTTATTCTGTAACAAACATGTGTGCATAGGTCAGTCCTAAACTATCTTTGTAATTTTGACTTTTCGCAGAGAGTTTATTTATTCTTTTAATGTAGAAGTTTTGTACTGCTTCTTGCTTTTACCACTTTGGAATCGTCAACATTTTGAGAAAAAAGTGGAAATCTGTTGGGGATCTGCGGTGCGAGCTATTCATGTGTCTTAGTAGTACCATAACCATTTTCGCTTGTAATTCAGCTCAATGTATGTGTTGGATTTTTTACGCAATCCATGTGACGTCATTCCGGATCCAGCGGGTTGATCTGCAGTCATTATTAATTTTGTAATTTACTTTAAGAATGTTCAATATTGTAAGCAACTACTTGGTTTCTGAGTTATAACCAGTGCCGAAAAATAAACAAGTTTTAATCAATTCTCTACCCTAAATGTTAAACAGTACCTACAATCCCAGTCGTGCCGGACAGATTCGACCGCACATCACTGGCACTATATCTAAAATGACCGATTTTTTATAACTGTACTTGCCAGCCACTCTTCACAGCTAGTATACAGCAACGTATTCTTCATCGCATTGCCGAGCGCGTAGCACGCGTTCCAGCGCACCTTCATGTTGCTGACGCGACACGCGCAGTCGTTCAACCGCTCGAGCGCCGCGCCGCACAACTGTTTAAGGTGTGCGTGCGTCTTCAGGTGCGAACTGGTCACGTATCTCAGTAGGTTACCGAGACCACGCACCGCGCTCATTTTCACCTTTAAGTAATAAAAAGAGACGACCGTGTAGTTTATTTTTAATTGACACTGCTTACGAAGGTCTATTATATCTTCAGAAGACCCGTAGACTGTCTGGGTGTGCTTTATGGTCGTAAGGGGGGCAGCCTCACTCCCGCAGATGTTTTTATAGCATAAAGGGGCAAATGAGAAATCGAGCGTTTTGATGACTACCGACATTCATGGACATTCCAATAATTGTTACGCAGATGCGTTGCCCTCCTATCATCCCCCCCCCTCCACCACAGAAATGCAGAGATAATGGTAGTAAAAAAAATAAATCTATTATCACGGCAGGGGCCGGGTTCCCGTTCCCCCTTTCCTAAATGAGGGGAGAGCTCGCGCACGGCATCTAAACGTTGGTCTTGGTGTTATATGAACATACAGGTGTTGAGTGGCAGCTACTGAGACGAGAGAGTGTGCAGAGAGGATGTATAAATGCGTTGTTATCAAGTAACACGATTGGCAGTTTGTCTCCTTTGCATCAAAACCTTCATCTTCAATTTCGACAGTAAATTATATGATGACAGTGCAGCAGACAGTGTGTGACAGACAAAATTATAAATTATCACGAAGATTATCCCGTTAAGGACAAAGTCGACATAAATGACGATAATTAGATAGTGGATGATAGTGAAGTCATAGTAATGTGTTGAATGAAACGCCCACCTTATCGTTGTCGGCGGCGCAGCGCACGCTGACCTCCAGCAGACGCAGCAAGAGGCTATCGTCAATCGACTCTATTTCGGGCTCTTGCCTGTGGTAATAAAAAAACAACAAATATTCCACGGAAACTTCCACTAATGTATAGATAAGTTTTATTATTCACTATTTGTTTACGTCTTGATAGTCTAGGCTCTGGTGTCGTTTACGATAGAAGTTATTTTGGCTACATTGTCCAATATTTACTTACTTTGGTTACATTGTCCAATATTTACTTACTTTGGCTACATTGTCCAATATTTACTTATTTTGGCTACATTGTCCAATATTTATCGAGAACAAGAGGTACATTTTATAGTGTATGTGCGTGTGCACAGACATGTGTGCACCGTACAGTCAGCACTCAGAGGTAGTGTTGTGTGAGCTATAGAATGTTCTATTGCTCTATATAAATATTATAAAATTTATGTGGATGGATGCAAGTTGCTCGACAACGTGACCCATGGCATATATGAGGAGGCATGACGACGATAATCTTATAAAACTGAAAAGATTGTCTCATTGGACGGGCGAATCGATTTGTAAAATTATTTCAGTGTTAGATAACCAATTTACCGACAGAGTTTATAAGGTGTACTTATATACGCTGTGTCCAATGGGAAAGCACTGCCAATTAGTACTACGCCACTGCATAAAAAGACGTGCCATACGGACGGTTCGGGCGTATCACAAAACACCTCACTTATAATCCTATACCATATATAGATATAGCAGCACGCTGACACAGTAGCTTAAATAGTCCAGATTTTCTTTACATATAAGTAAATATATAGCTTATAAATGCATACGATGTTCAATCGTAATATTACACGACATCATCGACCACGGCAGTCACCTCTGCAGAGACCAGCCACCTGCGTAGGACGTATTGTGTGTGAGTGTGTACGCAGACACATATGCACTCCCTGTTCCCTCATTCTCCTATGCCTAGGGGCAGGCAAGGTCCAGGCAAACCGATACGACCGGAGAGAAATCCAGCGCAAAGCAAACGGCTTACTCTCTCTGAACTTCCCGAACGTTATTAGAAATTGAAAAATCCCAATAACACTTTGGTCCGACCCGGGACTCGAACCCAGGACCTCACGACTGTGGTCGAACATGCTCGCAACTAGACCACGAGGCAGTGAAAATATATACTCCAATGTCATTAGTAGTTCGGTGTGCAGGCCTGGAGTTCACTTGGGTCGGGCGATAGCCAACGCGTTATATTTGTAACAAACAGTTGAAAGACAAAGGTCCATACGGAACTATTACACATACGCAGTTGTTATCAATTGCTATTTACAATCTAATTAGCCGAGATGACGAGGAGAAAATACTGAACTGAGGCTTGGACTTCGATAATTGATAGCGAGTTCTCTATGCACTTAGTACACATTATGCACTATCAATTACCCTAAGTACTATCCTTCTAATGTTATAAATGCTAAACTTCGTATTTTTTATTATGAGTGGTACTTGGTTGGCATGCTGCATTACAGCCGCATTCCGCCAGCACGACCGGGGATGTACCTCACGCTCACATTACACCGCCAAGTGATAGCTATGCTATCGCGTTTCGTATGATTTGTGAGTAGCCAGTGCCCCATAGGAGGAAAAAGACAATGCATCTGCATGACAATAATGCGTATGTCTATGGGCGTTGGAAATCTTTAAAAGGCTTCGATGTAGGTACTATAAAAAACGTTTTTATTATTTCCCACAAATACTATAGAGCTGGTTTGGATGATATCTGGCTGAGATTACAATCAAGAATAAGCTAAAAAAATATCCCGAATAAAGAAATGATTTCCTTGGGATATATTTTATAATAAAAGTACATAATGTAACACTAAATATAAGAAGGTAACAATTAGTGCGGCACTTCAATCGAACTTAAACGTTGCGGACTACATCTACATTACTTTTCAAATTATTTTTTTTGAAATTAACTTCCAAAGTTTTTATGTGGTATTGTAAATGTGGCAGTGCGCTAGTCGAACACTCAGATTAGATTGCAGGTGGGCCAGTAAATTTCTAGAATGGAGTACTATTACATTGTAGTTACTTCCGTAATTAGCTTATTTGTCCTTTCCTAATAAGCTTGGCGGTACTGTAACCTGGGATGCCGGCCTTTAGAGCCTTATCATACTCGTAGTAGCGCCCTGCGAGCGGTTTCCGAACGGAGCGAGCGCGCGGTAGAATTACGGGTGCGCAACGATCACTGTATCGTTACGGGTGCGCACGCGGGCAAGCAACGAATTCATTAGTTGTAAAGCAACATCAGTGTTCTCTCATCTCTCATCTCATCTCATCTCGTCGGAATCTATTTTGTTACTGAATGTGTTTCACGTCGTAAACTCGTATATCTGTCCCCGGTCCGTGTTGTGTTTGCTGGCCGCCACGTATTCTCTGCGCGCCCGCTCTGCCCAAAATCGCTCGCGGACCACTAGTGTGATATCGCTCTTAATGTGCCAGATACTTACATGTTTAAGACGAGCGCGTCACTGAGGTTGGCCAAGGCCCAGGCCGCCTTGCTGCGCACGAGCAGGCCGGGCTCCGCCAGCGCGCGCAGGATGTTCTCGCCGCAGTCGCTCACGAAGCACATGTCCTGCGCAATAATAATTCATATGAAGTAATTTGTATGAGGTAGCGCCATGCTTCATTGCAACTCTATTGAGTCGGCAAGAACGGCGAGGTACATCCGGAAGCCTTGTCGGCTTCCTTTCTGTTCCTTCTACATAGCTTTTATGCGGTAGTCTATGACTATCATAAGGTTTTGTCTATTATTTTTTTGGGTTATCGTTGTCAGAAGATAACCCCATAACAAAAACATCATGTGAAGTTACTCACGATAGGCAAAATTTTGTCGCTGTTCATTTGAACATTTTGAGCCCATCCGTTACTGGGTTATTCTTATACTAATTGTATTTGTGAAGCTCATAAGTGTTTGGTGTGTAAAGCGTCACATCAAACACTTATGAGCCACGCCGTCTTATTTTTGCTAGAGCACTGGAACCAGCAGTGCTACAGTCGCCACTATAGCATCTATTGATTTACAATATTTTCTTATTGCTTTTGTTCTGTGTAATATTTTTCTACTCGTATGATGTACGTATGTTGATGTTTGCTGATTTTACTACTTGAGAAATAAACCTCCTCGTTCGGAGGAAATTTGGCACAAATTAGACAGCAATCTGGAATAACTTAATAATACAATATCATATCGATAAAAATATTGGGCACTTTACCCGTGTGAAATTGCTGGGCGCAGCTACAATAAAACGCACGTACCTCTCTGAGTGTCCGGTACATCACGGCCATGGCGAGCGCACGTACAGCGGCGGCGCGCACGCTGGCGTCCGCGTCGCCGCACGAGCCCACGAGTAGCGCGCAACAGAGCATCTGCGAGCCTCTCTACAACGAGTAACATGCACGTTATATTCTGTTAAAGTTAATACGAATACAATAAATTGTCCGCCCACAACCAACACAATCATTCCTCAATCAAAGCATTCAAAACCTTCATCATCATTATTCTATTATAAACGCATCAAATTATTCCTAATATAATGGAACGATTTCATACTATGAATGAATCCGCAGAAGATACGCAGAAATACTGAGGTATGAAATACGTTCCAATCAAATTAAAAATAAACTATATACTCCCTTCCGTAAAAAAGTGATATTCAACGTTAAAATAGTTGTGAAGTAACAACTTAGAGATTTCTTAAGTCTAAGTAAACTCAAGAAAACTTGGATGTCACATAGAGAACGCACAAACACAATAGAGGATTTACTTAGGGCTTATTGGGCGTAAGCCGTGAACCCCTCGAATCAGTATTCATCATTCATCAGATCATGACAAAATCTATTCATCTATATAGTTACATAATTAATTATTAACCCAGGGGGCCACTGGCTAAAATTTCGCCTTTTTTACAGATCCTACTCACCGGCAGCTCCTTGTACGTCCTCTCGCCTATGTTCGCGATGCAGTCGCACACGACGGCCCTGGCAGGAGGACTGTCGTGTTGCAGCGCTGCAGACAGCAGGCCCAGCAGTCGCTCCCAGAAGTATACGCAATGCTTCAAGCTGGGGGCTTCGTCTATTTGTTCTAAAAATTGGGCAATTAATATTAATAATTGCTGCTTATAATTTACAAAGAAGCTTTAATTTTAATCTTGTTCGTCCAGATTAATCTCTGTATACGTATGACAATAGATCGATACTAAAACAATGTTTCTAAAATTGATCTAGAACAATCTACAAAAATTTTAACAAATTTTACTTTTGTTAGTTTGTATAATTTCTGGAAAGCCAATTCTTGGTTTTAAATGAGTGTTCACTGGAAGATCAAGTTGAACAATAACTAACTGTTTGCGTGTATGCTACAGTTGAAACCGTGTTTCTAAAATTCGTCTAGTACAACCTAAAAAATAGAAATGTTTAGAAACATACCGCTCTTCTGTATATCATGTCATGATGACAAATGAACTGACCAAACAGCTTAAGTAAAAGCATGGAAGGAAATCGCTGATAGTACTTTTAAGATCTTCATGACAAGTAGGACAGCTGTTGGTTTACTAGAAACATATACCACTGAATAGCGTCCCCTATTATGCTGACGCCCGTGCAGCCTGTAGTATCATAGACTGGTGCTGTGTGACAGCTCAGCTAATACAGCGGCTAGCAGCGGCAGGTGTGGCTTGAGCTCGGGCAGCTGGTGGAAGGCGATATAGATGGCCGATACCTGCGACACACTTAAAGTCTCCAACACTTTCGGTATGGCCAGGGCCGAATTAAAGCTACAAATTACCGCTCATGTGCCATTATTTTTTCCATTCCGGAATTCCAAAAACACCCCCATTAATTTGAATATATAATTTGAAAAATAGTCGTTTTTTTGCCGTCCTATCTGAGCTTGACGCCCATATATGGCGTCGTGGAATGCAACAAAATCCGGCCCTGGCATAACTGCACTTTTAAGTGTAGTAACATACCTAGCTTCTGTATAGCATCTCCTATGATGCTGACGGTTCGTGCCGCCTGTAGCATCACATCCTGGTGCTCATGCTGTAACACCTCGGCCAGAACATCAGCCAGTAGCATCAGATGTGGCTTCAGCAGCTCGGGCAGATGGTGGAATGCGATCGCTGATAGCACTTGTAAGGACTCCAACACGACTGGAATAGCTGAAGGTTTACACCTCTGCGAAATCGTGAAATAAGTACTATAGGTACTTGTGATATATTATACAGTAATAGTTGTGTTCTGCGATTTCACTTGCGTAATGTATGCGTATGTATGTATGTTGCCATACATTTTATATAGATAGATATAATTTACATTGATACTTAAATAATTTAAATTGTCGCAAACCCTGTAATTATAGGCAAGTACCGAGATTCTCGAGCTCCGTGGCGTCATTTTACTAACCGAACAATTAATGTGGTTATTCGGACCACTTTAAATCGATGTTTATTTAACAATATATTAAATAATATATTATTTAACAATATATTTAATAATATAGGGGGACAAATCACAAATCGGAGCCTTTCAACGACTACCGACGTCCACGAACATCAGCATAATTATGTCGATGCGTTGCCCACCTATTCACCCCCCTCCCACCGTAGATGAAACTGTATGGCGGTATCAAGGGAGTGAGGGGTACCTCTCCGGTCGTGCCGGCCCAATTCCGTTGCATAGGATTTAAAATTAAGACATTAAAATTAGACAATGACACTTGGGCAGGGACCACAAAATAGCTGTGTATAGTATTTCACTACTATAAAGACCTACCACACGCTCATTGCCTTTAAAGAGCCATCCTATGTTCTTAAAGCACACATCCAATATCCAGCTCTTGAAGTAGCACAAACTGTCATCTCTCTTGTCGTCCACAGGAGGTTCAGCAGCAAACATCTCGTCGTCGCAGCAGCCTTCTTCCTCGTCATCATCTATGTTATTCAGATGTGTGTTCTCGTTACTTTGTCTATGCACCATGTCTTTCTCCATACACCTCAACACCTCGCTGACTTTTGGGTCGATGGACAAAACACAGCCTATGGTAATAAGCGCACCGACTTGTAATGTTACATCTGGAAATTAAGTTTAAAGCTCTGAATATAATTGATTAACCACAATCGGCTTATATATATATAAAGCAGATATACAATGCGAATATGAAAGAAAGTAGGTACTGGGGAAGACCAAAACTGACACATCACGATCAGACTGATCGGGTACTGTTCGAAGGTGGTGTCAGGAGTCTTCGCAACCTGCGTGTCTGTATGAAGAGAGTAATGGAGGCAACGCAGGTGTAAGGATCGTGATGTATGGCATTCCGTTCTTTGTGCCTACCCCATTAGGGAGCTGGCGTGAAGATTTTGTGTTGTTGTTTTTATGACGCATAGAAGCAAATTGCATCGGAAATTCTTTTACACGTTAACGTAATCTTATCTCGTTTTACGTGTCTCCTTCACTTCCTGGCGCTCCGTCAGTCACGATGTTCGTTACGATAAATTTGTAAGCAAATGAGGACAAAACTCGGTATTTCCTCTATTTATGCGGATGTCTAAGAAGAAAATAAAAAAATCTGTGTATGTCAATTCTGGCACTCTACTGAATTGTACTCCTTAAGAACACACATGATTCTAGAGTGATTTGTGCGCAATGAAGGTAAGCGCGGTAAAGCATTACGCTAGTGCTACGCTCGATGTCTCAATCGCCGTTTAACACGATTTTACTCGTCATATTCTGTTCTTATCGCACACCATAGATCGTTTCTTAAAGAGTTAACTCGAGGAATAAAAGTATATGGTCCCGGCACGAAAATGTAGAGGTAATTGCGTAGAAGTAGGAAATAAGATGTTGAAGGGGCGAGGGAGGACGCGGCCACGTATCGGGCGTGTGTTGTTCTTAAGTCCCGTGGCCTGTACGTGAAAAAAAATATTACCTCTATGAATTAAGAACTTTCGCGTGGAGCGCACTAGGTCGTTGATTAGCCCCTCCTGCATCTTGTGGTAGGGCGTGGCCTGCACGAGCGCGGCGCAACACTTGAGCGCAACAATGATGACCGCGTGACTGCGCTCGCCCTCTAGTATCCCCACCAGTATCTTGTGCATGCAACTTATGATATAGCCAAGCGACACCGAAAACGGTATGAACGATGCATTCAATTTTTTGCTGAAAATATTTCAAGGTATAACGTATTACTCCGGAAGCGCATGTACGCTGTCTTTATAACATTAGTAGCCATACATACCGAATAAAAAATATACATATATTTTTTATACTTTCACGCAAGGAATGGATTTGGATGAAATTTACCACAGATAGAAATTACAATCGAGAAATAATAAAAAAAAATGCTTTGTTTCCCGGAAAAGTGAATAGTAAATGTATCTGAGATTGTCCCTTGAGACAGATTTGACGCGGGCAAAACCGTGATGCACAGCTAGTAGGGACTGTAAAAAATCGAACAGAACAAGTCGTAAACAATAGTCGTAGACGACTGAGGCAGTGATATAGAATTTATGACGGCATGGCGCGGCAGCTCGCCTCTGGTGTCACGTGATAAGTACACTATTTGAATGGTCACAAATTTATGACGGCATGGCGCGGCAGCTCGCCTCTGGTGTCACGTGATAAGTACAGTATTTGGATGGTCACAAATTTATGACGGCATGGCGCGGCAGCTCGCCTCTGGTGTCACGTGATAAGTACACTATTTGAATGGTCACAAATTTTAATATAACAGATTGTGTCACCAGAATTTGGAGAAAACAAGACGATGTATGTTTATTCCAACACCAAAACTAGTGTTACCCAATTCGGTCATTTATTGTTAACAAATCGAAATTAAGGTATTAAAAAAACTTGACACTGTGAGGATTCGATTTATAGTTAACGAAAACACGTTTCTTGATTTACCAATAACATTGATTTAATTTCTTAGTAAATAAAAAAAGAGGCTACTCTCATTATAAAATAATTAATTTTAAAAAATCACCATATTTCTGCCTGTGACAAATAACTCCTCGAGCCGGAGAGCAAAGCCAGGATAACACTGAGCGCAGCGGCGCGGCTGCTGGCGATAGGATCGGCGACGGCGCAGTAAGCCAGGGTCTGCTTCGAGTGCGCCTCCGCCAGCCAGTTGCTCACATCTGGAGAGTCCGGAAACAGAGCCCACCAATACCCAAATACCTCGCGCTTTTCTTTTACCTATATTAAGAGGAAATTGAATGAGAAAATTAAAAGTATTAACACAATGACGAAAACAAATACATAATGTATTAAGCACGAACATCCGCGTAACTCCGGTCCTATTAGTCGTAGCGTTGTTGTATATAGCCTATAACCTTCCTTGATATATTGGGCTATTCAACACAACAACAATTTTTCAATTCGGGCCAGGAGTTCCCGAGATTAGCGTGTTCAAACGAACTATTCAGCATTATATTATTAGTACAGAAATATATATTTTAAACTCATATATTTCAAACATAACAAATACAAGATGTTGCAATGTACGTGAAATTGAGAAAGTAAACTGTGGCATTTTTATCACAAGGATGCAGACATGGAGCCCGAACTCTGATGATAAGCAACTTCAACGCACGTGTACATCCGCACATCCACGAAGACCGCTGGGTCGTGCGCCCAGTCTGTGCAGTTTGTAGTACAAATGGCAGGAAGTTAAATAGCAAAACCCATCACTTTGCATCAGTGACATAGAAGTTATACTCTAGTCTCCTTGCCTAAGTTTGGCAACACTGCAGCAATAATAATAAAATTGCAAAACATTGCAGAGACAGATAATAAGCGGTAGTGGCATGCTGCATTGTAGCCAAATTGGGCCGGCATGGCCAGGGAAGTACTTCTCTCACTCACATGACACAACCTTAAGTGACAGCTTTGCTGCTGTATATGATAATATCTACGGGTAGCAGTAGTTGTCAAAAGGTTCCAATTGCTCGTTAGGAGGGTATCCCTATTCTATAAAAAAAAACTACCTAATTAAACTAAATCTACTTACTTTGAACAAAACTAAGAAGAGATTTGCAGCACTTTGTCTCACTCTAGATTTTAAAGCTATAAGCTTAGCCTCCCTTCCATTCTCAACATCAGACATATCAGAATCGCTCGTCAAGGTCCAACAAGCTCTAGTTTTTTGGGCCTCCAAGTAATTCTTGCTGGCCGGCTTATAAGCTGCATTGTTTTCAAAATTATCCACATCTTTCATTAAACTATGATCAGACACAGGTATTTCTTTCTTGAGACTCTCAATGGCGTTGTTTCTCTGCTTTCTAATTTTCTGCTTCTGCGAGCGATACTAGGTTATTTAAGGTTTTCCATAACAAAAATAAAACACTTAACTAAGATCACCCTAGCATACATAAAAATGATTTTCAAGTTATGCACATGCACAGCTATGTGTATACATATTACATTGTTACATACGTAATCTTTGTAAATATTAATATACAACAACATAGTAGAGCTCCCTTATGCAGAAAATGGAGTAT
>JAFELO010000508.1:574062-628865 GCA_017140195.1 Eumaeus atala
GAATTGGAATGAAAACTTACAAAAAAGTGGACCTACCATTTGTCTAATCATCATTACAAGTTCATAAAACTTGCCTCCTTATAATATAAAAAAGATTCTAATTTTAAAGTAAGAAACCAGACGCAGAAGGAGGAGTCCTGATAAGCCATAATTATAAATATCACTTACTTTACAATACATAAATTCATCTTGTATTTTTGTGTACCCTTTCATTAGAAAATTAGTTACGACTTGAGCCAAATTTTCTTTTATTTCCAACGTTATTACTTTCTGATCACTTGATTTATTATCATCTATACTTAACATACAGATTATATTTTTAAATGTTATTAGATAAATTTGCAGTGGACTATGCACATTAAGGCAATTGTTTTTATCAATGTACACGAGATTTACTAGAAATCCGTCCTTGCCTATTAACTCATTGACAAACTGAAAAGTAAAGAAACATCTATGATTAATAATTTCATTAGTGCATTATACGGTAAAAGAAGTTAAAATGCAAGCAGTGTCAGATTAACCACATAGCAAAAGCAGCAATAGCACATAGCCAATAGCAATTTGTGATCCTAATACTTAAAATGATAGCAAATCAAAGGCCCCTCATTAAAATCTATAAAATTTAATTAAACTCAAATACTACAGAATATTAATTATTTTTACCTGAATACCACTTTGTGGGTTACACTGCAATACGCAGTGTAAGTTATGCAAAATGTCAGGGAGGATTATATCTGAACATGTTTTTAGGCACTGCATATGCCACGCCACAGCTGTAGCTAGAGTGTCTGCAGTGAACTGAATACTCTGTCTTGTTAAGATACTGTTTATGAGGTGTGATGTTTTAGCAGACAAACATTCATCCGTAGGCATTATATTCACACATAAAGCTGTAATAAGAGGATTTGCATCCTGAAATATGAAAAGAACAGTATTTAATCAAATGTTTTTGCGAGAGTAATTTTTGTATTCTTTTCAATTCAACATACCTGTTTAGAAACAAAAAGTTCTGCTTTATAAGGTTGTGCATTAAGTTCATCGATAATTGCATTTATTTTAACTTTATCATACCCTTTAATATAGAGATTAGAACACAGATCTGCCGAGAGCATCGAAAACTGACGTGACTGGGATACACTCATTTTCGGACATTAGTTGCGACTTAATAAGTTACAAATTCGGAAAGTAAATATTTTTAATTAGCAACATAAATAATGTAGAAAATGGTTTTGATCACACTACTCTCATACTAAAACATGAGGACTGTGAGAGCTTCTAGTTTCCCAATTTTTGCTTTTCCCGCATTACTATCAGCATCTGTTGTTTTGGGAATTCATATTTTTTTAAAATGTGATGATCATAGAATAATTAAAGAAAGTAGTTTACATTCCAAAATGCAAATCTCCATTCTATAATGTTGACAGTGACACTTTTCAAATGAAACATCTGTCATCAGTCATCTCCTGATTCAGCCGTTGACAGCTGACAAAGATAGTTTTTTTATAATTCTTCGAACGGTTTTCATCGCGTGTCTTAAGATTTATTTGTAGAATGAGGTATTCTTCCGCAATGAACGAATCTTCATTGTGATATATATACATATCTCGCTGTTAAGTTTACGACTTTTCGGCAATATCAACACAATTATCATAATATATATGTTGCGTACCTGAATGCATGTGTGTGTATGTAGATGTATGTATATGTGTTTGTACATAATAGAATATGTTTCATATGAATTTTGTAATGCGACGAAATTTTTGAACGTGTCAGTTGTCATTACCTTCCATCTTAACCCTGGGAGGTCACTGAAAATCGGTGGCGGTGAATCTAAATTCTCCGTCGTATGCCGAGTGACCGACATCCAATTCTATGGTCCTTACACCGCATTGCTGTGCAGATAACTATTAATTATATCTAAGTGCCTACTGTATTTGATTTTCCTTTTTATTTTGTATACTATGTTTACTTTGTCTGTGGTGTTGTGAAGCAGCGAATAAATATATTTCTATTTCTATTTCAAAATATATGAAAGCAGTAGGTTACCATTTACAGCCTCTTGCATAATAGCCACCGTTACACTTTTCTTCTTTGGTCTCTAACAACATCATCTCTAAGCCAGGGGGCTTAAACGAGTTTTTCAAAAAGTTTCTGCATTAGAATTTGATTTTATTTTTCATTGATATTTATCCTATTTTTATTAAGGCTATGTCCATCAGTGGACGTCGTCCGGCTGATGATCATGATATTTAGCGAATAAAAATTATTATCGTCATATTGATCACAATATAAACGTATAAAGGTAAGTCTTTGAAAGTGTTTTCTGACTTCTTCGCTTATCGCAAAATCTTGTGTAGATTGTTTCACCAATCGTGAACAAAATAGCATTGTTAAAGACTTCAATAGTATTGTGTCATGAAGGTGAATGCATTTACGTACGATACTTGGGGACCCAGGTGGGCCCCAGATCTATGTTGGACTCGGCAATTGGGTAGCAATACCAACTAAACCCCTACGGGAGCCTTCAGCCGCTATTACTGGAGGGTCCCGGATCTGCAGGCAACAGGACCCTGTTTATACATACCTACTTAGCAGTTGCCGGTGGACTTACAACAAGCACAAAAATGTGCAATAGTAATTATTTATCTACCTTATGTGTTATTTTTGTTAAATAAGCAACAAAATTATCAAGTTTCCTGAAAATACATTCAGTAGGTGTAGACACCTTCAGTAGGTGTTTAGAATTTCATATTCATAGTATTAGGAAGATACTATAAATAATAGCCCTAACAACACTCTGAAAAAGGTTTTAAGCGAATACTGTTTTTAAATATCTACGAAGTTTTCATGACTATTATTAGCCCATCCGTATTCTGTCAAATTTTAATAGTATTGTTAGATACGTTTATAGATAGCTGTTACAAATAAAATGATATTATTTAATCCTGAGCTGCCCAAAAAAGAGAAAGAAACTTGGAAACATCCCTGGGAAGCAACTATAAAACCAGCTCTATCTCATAAAATAAAATATCTTCACAATTCTGCAAGCAATCTGAAATATCCTCCACCCAAGAAAACAGTATACAAGGCTCGTGTAAAATACACGGTGATTGGAAACAGACTAACAAAAGAATTCATTTATTGTTCTAAAATAGTAAGAGGTTTACATAAATACCGGCCTGCCCATTTTGAAGCCCCTGTAATACGAGGTAATTTTTTACCACATTAACATTAATACCGACACAATTCTCTAAACGTCACAAATCAAAAACCGCTGATTCCGATTCCATCCGTGCGACAGAGCGTTGTTCCAGGTGGTCATATTTCAGATTATAGATCAGGTCTTACATTTCTTTGCCCCCTAGATTATAAAAAAGAACACACCGTCACGTGGACGCTTTGGAGATACAATAACAACATAAACTATTAAAATCCCGTTTCAAGAATTACTATTGGATATCAATAAAGTATCATCTTGTAGTAAGAGGTAGTGCCATGCTGGGTTTCAGCGGGATTAGGCCGGTACGACCGGAGAGGTACCTCTCGCTCACATAACACCGCCGTAAAGTGAAAGCTATGCTGTCGTGTTTCGTGCGGTTTGAGCGGAGCGGAGGAGGGAAGGAGGGCAACTCTTCTGCATGACAACAATAATGCGGATGTGCATGATCGTCGGCAGTCGCCAAAAGGATCCAATTGCTTTTTTCCCCCTTATACTATAAAAATACTTATTATAAAACAAAGTTTGTATTGCTGTATTCTTGTTAGTTTCTCAAAACCTATTGAACGGTTTTTGATTAGCTTTTTATTCATACGTAGAGCGAATTCCGACGACGGTTTCAGTAAATAATTTGTTAAGGTAAATATTTTTTCACGGGTGGTACGTGGGTTAGATCGCTAGTATACTTATATTTTTCATCTATCAGGGGTTACGTCAGTCGAATGGCCGGAGGTACTGAACAAGCTCAAAACGCAATACGGAGGGTTAGCGTTCGGTCTGCAAAGTGAATTAGCAGTGATCGCTAATGACAAGTTTTTGGGCGGTGAAAATGAATTGCGCGAAAATGTGCGAAAAAGATATTACTACGATGTCAGTGTAGACTATTGTAAAGAAGCCATTGACAATTTAGCTTCTTACATCAAATCTTCGGAGGTGAGTAGCAGCCATCAGGGCGCATAACGGTATAGCTATTTTTTTGGATTCGCGGGCAAATCCATCTACGCACTGCCACCGGTCCTAGTCCTGCTTGAAGTCCGATGGATGTGTGACTCGCGGATGAAAGAATACCCAGATAACCCCGCGGGTACCATCGGACGCCTGCGCCACGGATCTGTTAGCAGCAGGCTTCTAAACTATTGCCCAATCATAACCATAACATTACGAAATAAAAAAGTAAGACCTATGTGAATTAAAGGCTTTATTTACAGTTGCGTTTTGTGAGAGTCCTTATAGTAAAGGGTTTTCAGGGTCCAATTGTTTTGTTTTGCAGGTGTCTGCAACTCCGCAGAAGGTGGTTGCGGAGATGACACACGGCTTCCCATAAACTAAAAAAATTCACATAACTAAAATCTAGAATTTTTAAAGCAGTCCGTGACTACAATCAGTTTAATATTGATTGGCAACTTATTTCACTTACTTCATATACAAATATGATGACTAAACTGTTGCTTTTTTGTATTCGAGTTTGTTTCGTGTCAGTATTACTTAAACCGAATGGTAAGGAGAGAGGGAGACAGAGAAAAAGTGGAGGATCTAGATGCCCTAGGCAAGCAAGATCATAAGTACTCCTATGACAATTCCTAAATTCCCGTGTTATAAGATATACCACCAATCTGTTGCGTGTGTCAAGCGTTTATGGTGTAGCAAATTAATCAAAAGCTCTCTCTCCCAACATAAGGAAGCCAGAGTAATAATTGCTAGGGTCCATCTGTGCCTGCGGTCCTCCCTGACCGAGGAACCTTTCCAATAGGCATTTTGTCATCTTGCCACACTATTCTTAGGCCACTAACCGAAACCGGCCACTGGGGTCAAATAAAGAGCGCTGCGACTATTTCAATTAGGTGTATTATGCGTATATTACCTGACGTAGAATATAATTTCAGAGGTCATTTGTTTATATGCATATATCTATAGATGATAAACACGTCGGGACTCTCATATTTATGGTAAGTTCTTTTTAATGTTGTACATCTTATTAACACTGGGAAACTTTTGTATGAGCTATCACAGAACCTGGGTATGCCAGATTCCTACCCCTTTGAGGGCCGACTACTATGTTGAGATGACGCCGCATGTTTCCCGTGGGTGCGGACCAACCAAAAAAAGGACCAATACTTAAAAAAAGTCCATGTCCGTTCTGACACGCAACAGGAGTTTGATCCTTAAGGACGAACGTGATTCTGAAAGGAAGGGTGCCCAAAATGCATAAACGACTGAAGCTCGATAAAGAATTAACCTTGGCTTGACGCTTAAGCCCCTTCCGCAGAGCTTTTTCATCTCGTGTTACAAAAGCCTTGAGGATTCAAATGGAGCATATAGGCTACCAATATCCATACATCTGCTTAAGCGACGTAAAAAATACGTAGGCGTGTAGACAGATGATTGACCAAGATGTACGTATTGGTTTTTTTTAATTTCTATTACCATTAAGAAGGATCTTTTGACACGTTTTAAGGCCTGCCTTAGCTTAGATATAGTTCAATACCGTAAGCGCGCAAGCCTTAAATCGTTTCATAACGAATTAGGTAAGATATAGTGCCATACTGCAAAGGCGGAGGAAGTGCCATACATGGTGCATGACACTACATCCTCCTATGCACCGTAATAAACCGGCACGAACGAGAGGTACCTCTCACTCACTAAATACCGACGTAAAGTGACACCTACGGTGCCGCGTTTCGTGCGGTTTGCGAGTTGGCGGTGGCCCATTGGGGAGGGTGAAAAGGAGGGCAGCTCATCGGCATGATTATGCTGATGTTCATAGCCGTTATTAGTCGTTGAAAGGCTCTCGATTGCTCGATAGTCCCGTTATATTATAAAATTAAAAGTCCTGAAAACAATCCAATCTAATCCAAGAACAGCGCCCAAAACTCGTCTCGCTAACTATAAGTCACATTTCAGCTCTACACAGATATAGTGCCACAAACATGTGAGAATTTCCTACGTCTCTGTCGAACTATGAAGGGCGGCTACTCTGGCACTCCCGTGCACCGGATAGTGAAGGACTCCTGGATACAGTGCGGTGGGTTTGGCCTGAAGAGCACGGAGCTGGACTGTGAAAACTTCATCGTGCTCCACGACAGGCGCGGTGTCATCAGTATGGCTAACGATGGAAGGTAGTTACGAATTTTATTTGCTTTCTAAATATTTCCATGTGTCTGGAGAGTAAGAGGCAGTAACACTTTGGAGCCAAAATGGGCCGTCACAACCGGGGATATCTACCACACCTTAGCTAAAAGCCACCGCCGTAAACTGACAGATGCGCTGACGTGTTTTGTGCGATTTGTGAGTAGCTGGTGGCCCATTTCGGCTGGGGGTAAAGGAAGGCAATGCACCTGCTTATGCACATGTTAATGAGCGTCGTTAATCTCCAAATGACACCGTTTAATCGTTTCTTCCCCAGGGGTATAAGATATACCTGGAAAAGGAAAAACAAAACCCTTTTGGGACGTTGCACACGTAATAAATATAGACAAACAGACAGACAGACAATTGAGCATGATATTTCTATAAAGATTCAATCGTCTTGTCCAGGACACTCCCGTGTCTCCGGAATTACCATTTGTCGTTGATGTATGGAATATGGATATCCAAATTTCTGTGTGTATTTTTGTCAAATTTCTTTCAAATTTGTCTTGTCAAGCTTCTTACAAAGCTAACCCTCAAACTAATACGCCGAGGCCTTCGCAGCTCAAATATGCAACGGGTTACCGAAGCGATTGAGCAGAATAGAGGGTCGAATATTTTTGTGGAGAAGCTTGGAAGAATTCATCTGGCAAGGTTAGGACTGATTCTAGGGTAACCGTTTCTTCTAGGCCTGGAATCTTGTCTGGGATCGAAGCCTTCTATAGCAAGTTGTATACGTCGCACGCTTCTCATCCCGATATCCTAACCAGCGATCCGCGTGCAAGCCCAACACGGCATTTGTCGAACGTCTGCTTAAGCGAGATTTGCCGGGCTCTTGCGCAGCTTAAGGGAGGAAAGGCTTCGGGGAAGGACGGAATTATAGTCGAGCTTCTTAGAGCAGGACGCGAATCTGTATTAAGAGACCTAAAATTTTTTTTTAATTTTGGCCTTCAATGGGGCGTACCTCTCAAGGCAGGGCTTGGAAGTGACGTTGTTTTGTTTTTCAAGAAGAATGACAAATCAATTTGTCAAAATTACAGACCAATTTCACTTCTTGGCCATATTTACAAGTGGTTCTCAAGAGCCTTGACGAATTCCAGCCGCCGGAGCAGGCTAGGCTTCGCAGAAGATTTAACACCATGGACCACATTTTCACTATAACGCAAGTTGTACAAAACAAAAGACACATGAGTACAATCAGCCGCTGTGCCTTGCCTTTGTGGACTATGAAAGAGCTTTTAAGCTTTTGAAACCTGGGCTGTTCTGGAAGCTTTATACCCATGTCAGGTCAGTTGGCGACACGTCGAAATACTGAGAGCTTCGACGTCCTATGTCCGTTCTGAATCCGGGTGGTCAAACAAAGCCAATCCAATTGCATCGAGGAGTGCGACAAGGGGATCTTATTTGCCCGAAACTGTTTACTGATGCTTTGGATAATATCGTATTTAATACTTTAAACTTGGCAGAATGCGACATAAATGTTAACGGCGAGCACATCTCACAACTCCGTTTCGCCGACGATATCATTGTGTTGGCTGAATCGTTGGAGAGATTGCAGGCAATGTTGCACAGCCTAAATGAATCCTCCCGGCGTATTGGCCCTAGGATGAACTTGGACAAGACAAAGGTCATGTTCAAAGAACACGTTCTCACTAGGCCGGTCAACGTCGATGGTGCTATTCTCGAAGTCGTAGATGAATACATCTACCTCGGGCGACTATTGCAATTAGGTACATATAACTTCGAGAAGGAAGCCGATAGAAGGATTCAGTTGGGTTGGGCAGCATTCCTGAAGCTTCGTCACATTCTCACGTCGCCTGAACCGCAGAGCTTGAAGTCAAAAATCTATCTTCAACCAATGCATTCTCCCCGTGGTGACCGAACCGCGGCCGAAATATCTCCTCTTAACTTAGGACTGGTCCGCAAGTTTGCGGTAGCTCAACGTGTATGTCGGGTGTTTCTCTGTCGAACAGAATTCATAACGAAGCCATAAGACTAAAGGATTGGATATCACGCGACGAATAAGCTCGCTGAAGTGGCAATGGGCTGGTCACACACTCAGAAGATCATATGGCAGATGGGTCAATAAGGTTGAGCAGTGGAGGCCACGTTTAGGAAAACGAAGCGTTGGTGGACCGATCACCAGGCGGAAAGACGATCTCCGTGCGGTAGCCGGAGTTGCTGGAGTTCGGTCGTCTTTTCGTTCATTGAAAGAGGTCTACGAGAGGCCTAAAAAAAATCTATTTCGACGACAACGGCCATCTCTATAGAGAGTAGTCTACTGTGCAGGACATATAGTGCATAAGTGTGTGCACAAGGCACGAGTGCACACCTTGTTCCCTCTTTCTCCTATTCCGATAGGACGGCAATCCGACAGGAAATCTGACAAGAAATTTCCATGATTAATTGAATAATAATATAACATCGTCCTCGGTCACGGCGCCGTCTACATGGAGACTATCCAACTGCCCAGGCACAAGTGCACCTCCTATTACCATGGCCAGGCAAGTTCAAGGCAATCCGACACGACCGGAGAGAAAGCAGGCGCAGGACCGACCGCTTAACATGCATTCCAAGGCACGGGAGTGTAACATGCCAACTTTCTGACTTCGGACTGTTGTTTTAAATTGAAAGAACCCAATAACACTTATCCAACCCGGACCTCACGACTATGGTCAAACATGCTACGACTATGGTCAAGCATATACCACCACTAGTTCACGAGGCAGACTTTATTAATGTATTTACATAAGTTTATATATACTATAAAGATTAAAAACGTTGTATATGGGTTTTTACAGACACGTCGATTGTTCCACACAATTTTTCGTATTATTACAACCGTCAGTGTGGATGTCGCAAAAATACGTCGCATTCGGGCAACTAATAGAAGGCGACGAAACACTTCGGAAGATTGAGTCGGTCCCCACGTTCTACGAATCCCCGACGTCGTCCATCATAATTTTCCGAACTGGCGAACTGGACTTGCATGGGCAGGATGTGAGAGTTAACGAGGGCACTAAGGAATATCTTGAAGGACATGTTGATAATCTTGTAGATTTAGGGGAAGTTCTATACGAGGTAATGTCTTATTCATTACACTTTTGTCTTTTTCTCGTCTGCGTCCGCAATCCTCATGATTCAATAGGGTTGGGCAGCATACCAGGAGCTTCGTCACATTCTCACGTCACCTATACCGCATAGCTTGAAGACAAAAGTCTTTAACCAATGCGTTGTCCCCGTGATGATCTACGAGGCCGAAACATGGCCTCTTAATTTAGGACTGGTCCGCAAGTTTGCAGTAGCTCAACGGGCTGTTGAACGTGACATATTGGGTGTTACTCTGTCCGACAGAATTCTTAACGTTGTCAGAAGCCAGAGAACTAAAGTATACGATATCACGCGTCGAATAAGCTCGCTGTAGTGGCAATGGGCTGGTCACACACTCAGAAGATCATATGGCCGATGGGTCACTATGTGTTCTGGAGTGGACGCCACGTTTAGGAAAACGAAGTGTTGGTCGACCGTTCACCAGGTGGGAAGACGATCTCCGTACAGTAGCCGGTCCGGGATGGATGCGAGTAGCAGGAGATTGGTCGTCTTGGCGTTCATTGAAAGAGTCCTATGTCCAGCAGTGGACCTATAAGGGCTGATAATGATGATGATGATCAAGGCCCCAGGTGTATGTGAGGCCGAACTTCAATGGTCAAGTCATCTCTCTATAGAACTCTTCATTTTAAATAGATTCCTTCAAATATTTAAAATTCTCATAATTTTCTCTCTTTTAAAGGAATTACTCGTAAATGTGTTTAAAGAAAGAGAACCAAGTGTCGTCAGCGAGCCGGAAGAAATCATTGAAACATTGCCAGGCGAAGATCTGCGCGAAACAAAACGGTTTGTCATTTAACGTTTTTGTACATAGAGATAACCATTGACAGAGGAGTCAAGTCACCTTATAATTCATCTGTCAAAGTTGAAAGAGAAAGAAAATGTGGCATACTATCTCTTTGATAAACAAATGAATTGATATTTCTTTGTGCTATGCACATTGGACATAAGATAGACAAATATAGTAACGTAATTCTCATCTTCCTTCCCTGTTAACAACCAATACAATTACTCGCTGTCAAAGTCCTGCATATGGCATCCTTACTCTTTGTATGTTATCTCTATGGTCTTGTATCATTCTAAACATGAAGACTAGAGTTCAGGAGATTCAGCTTAGAAAAAAACAAACAAAAAGTCCTCCTATACGCAGTAAATTGCAGTTAAAATCTTGTCCGAAAAGATGTGTAGAATTATGGGTCCATCAAAGACCGCCCTGTTTACAAGATGGCGCCGTCCATAGGTACGTGTCTCTAACCAATTAAAATTTTACTCTCTTGCACAAGTGACTCCACTTGTTTAATTCTTTTACAGCTTTTATTAGGTCGAGCTGGAACAAGTGTACAACCCTAAACAGTGTACACCTACACTGTCTAGTGTTGTATAAAATCTTACACTTGTTCTATCTTTTTTTTACTGCTCTATGCTAACGGAAGTGTCCAGTGCCCCACCGTGGTCCAGCCTTGTCATGGCGGTGGGACTCAGTAGCCTGGGGTAAACGGGGTTGCGCTTTGTACCCCTCTTATAGGAACAGGGGACAAATTAGTAACAGGGCTAGGATGAGAATCTCATCCCATTGCACTGTCCCAAATTTGGATGGGGTTTCCTGTGGAGCGGCGCAACCCTGCTGAGGAGGAGGCGTCGGTCCCTTAGGGGACTGATTAGCCACCGAGGTGCCCTGATGATTTGTTGTTTCGATGCACTTCACCATAGACAGCACTGATTGCACACACGGTGGTTTTTGTGGGAATTCGGCATTGTAATGTGCCGCTAGCCGCGCAAACCACGGGACGCCACCCAGGACCGATGAAGGCGCGTAAATTCGTCTCCCCGCGTCAAATAAAAAAAAGCCGAGTGCAGCTTCGTCGGCTACTATAATGTTCTATCCGTACCGGCAGCTAGATAATTAATAGGTCCAGGGTGAATTTAAAAACATTTTTATTAACTCAGATTTATTCGTGTCAAGCGTGAGCAGCATGATACGAGCAAGATGCTTGTTGAAGAGGTTAAAGAAAATAACGAATTTGACGAAGAGAAGTCCGAATATACCCCGGAGGATGAAGGCCTGTACCAGCACATGTCCCTGGCAGGGAGTTTGGATATCAAGCCCGTGCGACCGTACTACCTGCCCTTAACAGACGTGCCATATTCTGGTGATGAAGATTCGACGTTTAATTTGCTCAAGTTTGTATCAAAGTTTTACTCAATAATTTTAGTTGCTTTGCGGGTTGATAGTCACGTGGAATGTCTGACGTCATATATGTGGCGCCTGGTTCTTTCTGCGTGCCCCTTAAGAAAACTGGCTTAAATGTGTGGTGTTGTAAATTGCTGTTACAACTATCTAATAACAAATATTTGCGTTTGTCAGTTTAGACCACAAAAAATTCACGGCACATGCCAAATGTTAGCAAGCACAAAAAATGATGACTACCGGTGTCTTATCATCCGCACTAATTGTCATGCTGGTGCGTTGCCCTCCTCTCCTCCTTCCCTCCAATGGGACATTCTAACGATCATGTTTTTAATATCACACAAAAGTGACAATAAACCTACTTTTACGGATTTTATCGCGGTTTATTTGATTACTTATCTAGCCCGACGTTTCAGAAGCTTTACAACAACCATGGTCACGGGTGGACTGAGATGACAGATGTCCTGATGTACCAAGTTTTAAAAGTACCCGAAGAATTTTAATTTTAGTTGTTCCGATTAACGCGATAACTGTACTTATTATATCATGCTGTCTTGTGGTGTTATGTTTTCTTTTTGATTTGATTATGTTCACCACTGGGTCCCAAGCAGAGGGAAGAACCCAGCCATCTTCTCTATTGAAATTTGGATGTTTTTTTAATCTCAATAGCCTCACGGATCATCCTTGGCAGGAATCGGTGTTCCCTAGTGAGGATTTGCGCTTTATCAAATCTTATGTAATGGCAGGGGCCAACAACAGATAAGGTTTTTATCTTTCTCAGGTTCTTAAAGGGCGACTATTGTATTGAAGAGAATTCAGAAACAAGACAACGGAAGAAATGCGTCAGGCGTACACTTTCGTTCCAATCAGAAATTTTCTCTCAGTATTTTTCGGATCAGTCTTCAACTGGCGGTAAGGATTTTAAATAGGTACAATGCCCTGCTTCAAATGTACTAAACGTAACTGTCTCTCGTGGCGTAGTGGAAAACAATTTTATTTGGGGGTTTTCAATTACTTATAATATTCCGAAGTCGGGGAATTTTTCTATAGCATAAGAGAACAGATGACCAATCGGAGAATTTTGATGATTGCCGACGCCCATTCGCATAATTGTTACGCCCATGCGTTGCCCCCCACTACCACCCACTCAATGGGCCACCGGCTACTTACAGACCGCACGAAACGCGACAGCGACACTGTCACTTTACGCCGGTATCAAGTGAGCGAGACGTACTTTACCGGTCGTGCCGGACTAATTCTCTCGGATAGGAGTATGTAGTGTCATGCACCATGAATGGCGCAACCACCGCCTATGCGGCATGAGACTATCTCCTCCTATGCAGTATAGCACTTTACCTCCTCATATGCAGCATGGCACTAACCTCCTTCTATGCAGCCAGCATGGCTCTTCATCCACCTATGCAACATTGCACTAACCTCCTCCTATGCAACATCGCTCTTCATCCACCTATGCAGCATGGCAGTACCAATTCCTAAAACAGTTGGGAGCGTTATTACACTCCTGTGCGTCGTAAAAGGCGCAGATCCGGCGCTAGATTCCTCTTACGTCGTGGCGAACGAATGAGGGAAGACTTGATACATTTCTGTCTGCACACACACACTTTTGCACTACAACTAATGTATTACCGTACAGCGCTGACTATTCTATATAAATGTGTCTGCGATAGCCAAAATTCGGCTAAAAGGAAAACTCAACGCGAACATTGTAGTGACTCTCCAGACTTTTTTCTGTAGACGTAGACGTGGCGAACGACAAATGCAAAACCTCATGACAACTAACCGGCGAGATATCTCTCGTCAGCACTGCCAGCGGATAATTTTAAGTAACGATCATTATATACTTAATGTAGTACCAGGTAGTGTCATGCTGCATTGTACCTGAATTGGGCCGGCACGACCGGGGAGGTACTTCTCGCTGACGTGATAAGTATCCGTGTACATCATCTACTTAGTTCATTATGTTTCACAGACGTTTCCATGGATTCTGAAGATGAAATGGAACTAAAGAGATATTTGAAGTAAGCTTTTTAAATGATACGTTATCATTAATTTTATTTTATTTAGTAAAATACGTTTCATTTTCCTTTACTATCAAAAAAATTACTGGCTGTGGTTTCAAAGAAAACAATATATTTATTATATCCGAACCACCTATTTAACATCATGTTGGCCATATTGGACGTGTTGGCCATATTGGATATGTTGGCCATGATGGACATGTTGGCCATGTTGGCCATGTTGGACATGTTGGCCATGCTGACTTAACACTCTTCCAGCTCCGCACTAATCGGGAATGTCGCTGAAACACACACATACTTCTTAAACGATGGCTCTCCGCGTCGAGGTAGACACGCGGCATCTCTCGCGACACCTCTCCTCTAAATGTCGCTTAGGATATTCAGCATACATAGTCAGGGCCATATCAATCATTAGGCAGAGTAGATGACTGCCTAGGGGCCTCACATCGACTGGGGCCTGGGGGAAAACATTTATGGGACATACACTTTATACCTCTTTAAATAACAATATTATTGTCGCCAATGGCTATTTTAAAATGGTGTATCGGAGAAGGTCAATTCTTAAAGAGTCTATGACGACTTTATATCTAAATGAAATGCTCTGTCCATAGTGATGGCGCCTGTCACTTCCACATGTCCCCTAAGTTCTAGGGCACAGATAAAGGCGATTATTGTATAGGTACTTCTTAACTCCTCGCAGTTACCCAGGCTGATAGTTAAATGTTCTGTAGTTTCACTTCTATCGTGTTTGAATTGCACAAACATTTTATTCAATAATGATGTCTATGATTTTTTTTAATAGATATAATGCAGACCGTGTAAGCTTTGCGGGCAGCATTGTAAAAAGTATTGCGAAAACATGGGGGCCACATCCTGGCACGCACAACCTGTTTGAAAACGTTAGAAGGTAAAATTATACATAGTACTTGGAACCAGGTGTTATATTTAGGGTTCCGTAGTCAAAGGTAGTTACGAAATACCGTTTTTTACAAACGGTATTTCGTAATATCCGTCCGTCCGTATGACAAACGCGTGATAAACTCTGATAAAGTGTATGTGATAATGTGTACTGCATTTTTTTGAACCGCTACAAAATTATGTACATGCTATTTTCACATAGAAATTAGTAATATTTTATTTAATTATTGTTTTTAGCTTATAATTAAGAAATACTTTACTTTTTAGTTTAATTTGAGAAGCGTGTCTTTTAGTTTTATCATCTATATTTATTTTATACTTTTTACTTTAGCTTTAACCGCGTTTTTTAGAATCCTGGCCATCCTGATTAGGAAAATGAGATAAAGAAGTTTATCTCATTCCTTAATAAATTAATACAAAGCTTAAAATAAATCTGTCAGGTTAAATTGAGTCATAATCGAGTCCAAAGAAGTCGGTTAGAAATATACAAGTGAAGTTAACAAAAACGTGTTGAAATTAATTTTAACACTCTTTTATTAGCTTCAGTTGAAAGTTTGGCTCTAGGCTAATAAAAGTGTGTTAAAACTCATTTTTCACACGCTTTCATTATGTTCTTTCAATTGACACTGTTTAATTGAAATCCAATTTCAATTAAAATTTTACTTACGTTTAATATAAGACTTCTGTTTCAGATCAGACTTAGTGGTCGAGGAAGATGTAAAACGGTTCAGGTACGATGTACATGCATATAATGTAATGTAGTAGAATATTGAATTCAAGTAGAGGTAGTGCCCTGCACTGCACGACGGACACCTCGCTCACATGGCACCACTTTAAAGTCGTAGCAACCATGTCGTCTTTCGTGCGGTGTGTGCGTGCGTCTTGTTTCCGGTTTGCCATGAGGGGAAAGTAGGAAATGGCAACGGACCTGCATAACCTATGCGCATGTTTATGAGCGTCGGTAGTCATCTGCTCCAAGTATTATCTATGATCTGCTCGTTACGTTCGTACTATAAAAAATCTAAATACATATATTTATTCAAAACACAAGACGTGTCGAGGGAAACATGATGTTGTAGATTTTGCTGTTGGTATTTGCATTTTACGGGACTGTACAGGCGGATAGTGGTGGTGCAAATTCTTATAAAAAGTTTTTATGGTTTTAAAAAACATAAAAAAATATGCAAAATATCTGCGAGGTTTCCCTCGCAGATATTTTGCATATTTTTTTTTATGCAAAGTACTTAAATCGCATATTATGGTCACCGTAGTCTGTCGGTGCCTGCGTCGCAGTAGATGAGGCGTCTGCCCTCTTTTCAATAGCCCAAGCGTCAATCCGTTACTTGCCACAGATCTGTGCTAACGTTGTGTGATAAACCCACAGACATAATATATTAGTGCAAACATCATATTCGCGCATTCAGTAATTAGTAGGATTTAAAAACGGGGAAATTATTTTGTTTATTACGTAATTTGGATTTAATTGTAACGTAGTTGAAAAATAACGCAGTGTCTTGTATATCGACATAAAGGCAAGTGACCCGGAAATGTGGGTTCACATTTTTTTTGTGTGCCCTAGGGCCGGAGGAAAAGCTTCTCCATGCTAATTACCAATACTCACAATTATGAATGCATACGCGTCTGGTCAATGAGGTGCCTCAGCGAAGGTCGATAAGGGACCGGATTGGTACATATACACTACAAACATAATATACGGAAAAATGTACACGTGTAATGTAGTTATGTAGTCTACAATGATAGAGCTGAATTTACCATTGCAATATCGCGAAGACTTTTTCGAGGACATTTCGTTTATATTTTTTTTAATTTATTTTACTAATTTTATTTGTTTTCTTTTTGTATAGTAGAAAAGTGTTTCTAACTGCGCCAGTGCCGAAAGAAGAACCTAAAAGGATTTTAAGGAGGCCAACTGGTTTTGTTCGTTCTACCGACCTAGAGCTACACTTTAATTACGATTCAGACTCTAGCAGCAGCATTCCGGGTGACAGCGAAGATTCATCACGGTGAATGTTAAAGAAAAAAATAAACCCATACCACCGAAGTAAAATTTTTTTTAGTTACACGAAACTGTAACTGGCTATGAAAGAAAGAAGGAAAAGATGAGCTCTCTTTCTCGCTCTCTCTCTGTCTTAGCTTACCTCACAATTTCTGTTGGCCTCGTTTCGTAACGCTAACATCACCAGCTTGCACACCAAGCCACTTTCTCGTTAGAGCCAGTCGTTTTAATGTACCTTATGCTGTACTGCACTGACTGGACACAGAATATGTTAGTTCACCGATTGTTAAGAAATTATATAAGGTAATTGTAAAATAAATATTTACTTTTCAGTAAATCTACAATGGACATCCAGGACGATCTCAATACTGGGCGAAAGTCGACTCTTAAGAGATTGACTAATGAAAGCCCACGATTCACGACTTCTAGCTGGCAAGATTCACGGCCCTCAGCTTTTGTTCATCTCTTTGGGAAAAAAAGTTACGTTGAAGCACCAACACTGAAACAGGAAATGTAGGTGATATTTGTTTTAGATGAATTCCAGTGTTGTTCTTCGTGGTGCATGTCGCGTTACTCTCGGCTACTGCCACTGCGCGTTAATAGTACCAACGTATGTACTTATACTTATCATTACCATTTTTCTTTTTGGCGACGTGGAGAACCGCACTTGCGCCATCGCCGGGGAAACCACCGCAAGTGCCATCAGTGCCACCTGTGACGTGTTTCGAAATTATAAACCATCCAGGGCACTTCGGCGGATAGGCATTCCTCTGCGGGAGAGGGATTGCCCCACACCACAGGGACAACCCTACCAACTTCGGGCAGTGCAATGAACGCCCGTACGTTAAAGCGCCCCCTGTTCGCTCTTCCCCTCTTTTTATAGGAGGGCTACAAAACGCAAGTCCCTCTGCGCAATGGCAAGCGCGTTTGACGGTGGCGTTAAACAATAAATGGACGGCATTTACATAACTTTCTCCCATGTAAACAGAACTGGTTATCAAAACACTGGTCAGCTTCTAACTGGTCACGGCAACAAACTTTTTATTTTCAAATTAATACCGTCACCTCTCTGCGGCTACCCGATTGTAATGAATTCGAACAAACCACACATCACATCTTGTGATAGCTAAGTCTTTGGCAAGATGAGCCAATTGAAATAGTTTACTATTGTGACCTCCGACACGTCGTTCCGACGTCAGAAACCTTTACGCTTTTATTTATCACCTTTGTGTTTAGGCTGGCTGAACCCTCAAAAACTGTCCTTTTAAGAGAATCTGATCACAAACTCAAAAATCACGTAGATGATAAATATACGCGGTCACCCATGATAAGTGATTCTAAATCCTATGACCGTATGTTAAATATCCTCCATGGAAAAAAAGCAGCGCATAAAATATCATCTGACTACGTGAAAACAATGGACCAAATGGAACAACAGTTGACAGCGTCAATAAGAACCATAGAGTTTGCAAAGATTAGACCATCGACGACAGTGTCCAAATATCAACTGAAGAATAGACAATTTAATAAGAACTTGACGAATGAGGGTACACGTTCTCCCCATAAACTTCCTTCTGGCGGTGAGCACGTTCGTGCCGTCTGTGATGAGCGAACGAACACGTCGTAGAAGACTTGCTTGCTGACATGAAATGGCCAACGTTTGGTTTCACAACGCCACTGAGCACAAGTAAGTATACATACTACACTAGCATCATCCCTCGACTTCACCCGTGTAGATCCGGTCCCATTAGACATAGTCTCATGAAATAAAGCCTGTAGCCTTCCTTGATAAATGCATTATTCAAACCAAAAATATTATTTTCAATTTTGGCGATCAGTTTTTGAGATTAGCGCGTTCAACAAACAAACAAACTCATCAGCTTTACATTCTTAGTATAGATGCAGATCGTTGACAATAGACATATCATATAACATAATTATTAATATATAATATAACATAATTATTTTAGTCCGTAAAATATGATTTTCTTTTTCCAGGTGTCCAAGGCAGTTTTTTCTATTATTATTATATCTATATTTTGTTTTTTTGAATAAATTCTATTGTAGCCAAGTCAAAAAAGTGGTTTTATTAAAATGTTTGCAACTTGGGTGTAATGAAGCTTATACTACGTCAGGTAAGCCATTTTGTTTATCGCTGGGAACTGCACTTGTACTAGCCCCTAGGGTGCGTAAAACCTGGGGGCATGTGGCACGCGGGGAAACGTATTTTCGCGCCATGACCGGCCCTGGGCCGAATACCCACTAAAACCACCGCGAGTGCCACCTGTGCCGCCTTTGGTGATTGCAAAGAGCATCCACCTCGGTCCAATTGGCTTCGGCCTGATGTGTATGGCTTGAACCATGGTGGAGGTTAAGGAGCCAGAGGAACTTGATAGTACATAATCGCGACACGTCAGGTAAACTATAATGAAAGTAGGGTGACCAGCCTCCTACCATGACAGTGGCACTGTCGGCCAGTGATTAGAAGTCACCAGGACTTGGCCGATTTAACCCTGGAACTGCTGTTGTTCACAAACAAGGAATGGGTCCACGCAGAGCGAAGGCTTCGCGAGGTAATTTCCGCGACTCTGTAAGTGTGGACGTGACTCGGCCGAGCCGTCGAGTGTCGGTTTTTTGTTTTTCTCGACGTGTCTCGGTCGATCCATCGAGGGTCGGTTTTTGTTTTGCTCGATTTGCCTCGGCTGATCCATCGAATGTTAGTATTTTGTTTTGTTCGAGGCCGTATGCCGCGTGCAGTCTGCGACACTGGCATGTTTTGTTAACATGATTATGAGGATAGATATCCGGCCCGTGCGATCGGCTGGACATGTTTTTTATTTGAAAATGTTGACACGTAGTTTATACAAAATAAAAACAAGGATAAAAAACAATATTTAATATCACTGAAATTGCACACGGAATTTCCGATCACAATCGATAATTGCATCTATTTGCTACCCGATTCATTACCACACTGTAAACATTTTGGTACGTTGTAATGACACTATTTACTATTACATACTTACAATAAGGAGTGTTAAGATATAGAAGAAGGACCAACTTAAATTGCGGTTCCCCTACAAGCGGGTTTCACAGCTGTCCGGGAGAACCGTACGTACAGATCGAACGGGAAACCGGAACTTGAGACACACATCAGGCGTCAGAACATCAACATCACAGCGACGCGGTTTGGTCCACACGCGACCCCCTTTTTCATACGGGTCTCCCTTATACGTTCGACCCGTACGTGTGACAAGCTGTGAAATCAGCCTTAGTGTCCGTCGAAAACAGTAAAATTTAGTTTCCAATCCCTTCACAATGTCGTAGAAGTTTTTATAAAT
Source organism: Eumaeus atala (assembly GCA_017140195.1). Taxonomy (NCBI): domain Eukaryota; kingdom Metazoa; phylum Arthropoda; class Insecta; order Lepidoptera; family Lycaenidae; genus Eumaeus; species Eumaeus atala. The sequence goes on from JAFELO010000508.1 coordinate 594,017, forward strand.
GAATATAATCAAGAAATAACCTACTGAAACTTGGCCGTTTATAAACAATAAAAAAATCTGTTTGTCTAAGTCGGTTTACGATATACGTGGTAATATTTATCTGATTGATCTGTGAATACTTCGCCCGATGGCGTGATAGAGACGGACATGTTACGCTCTCGCTTGCAGGCTCTGCCTATTCGGTACATTACTACAACACGACACGTTACTCTGACGTCAAACTTTATAGTGCATGCAACTAGCGTTAGCGATTTAAAAAGACCTCATTGCGTCAAAAATTGTTTTTATCAACAGTATCGCCGCCCTTGCACCTTTCATTGGCGAAGGGGTACTCTATCACTACACATCATAATCCAGTCTATAAGATAGCAGTTGCCAACGTGGATGTTACTGGCGGGCCAGTTGTGATGCGAGCGTGTAGCGGCCTCAGATAGAACCGATGAATCCGGAAAACCGAGAAAAAAATTAAATCGATAGAATCACTTGAGAGTCCCACTTTCTCCCCCCTAACAATTAATATTGTAATTTCAACAAGAATAGTTAATATATAAAATGTATATACAATATTGACGTATAGGACGTTCCTTGTAAGTATAAATAAAGTATAAAATTAAATTAAGCGTACCACATTTATACACTTTTCATGTTCATAATTTTATTGTGAAAATAGCTGGTGTCCGCGACTTCGTTCGCATTCTCCTTAATACACCCTACATGTTGCCTAGGCTTATCAGGTATACGCTCTGAAAATAAAACATTTAAATGCGCCCATTACTTCCTGAGCTTAGCGTTTACAAACATACGAATAGAACAATGGTTTTCTTAATTTTTTTCTCTACTATTTCCTAATCACCCATTATTAATTTTACTGACAAATATTTCGTATATGGACATACTTTATTAACAAATTTTATAGACATAAATAATACATGGTGTTATTTTAATTAATTGGGGTTTATTTTTATATTGCTATTATTGGAAAAAATAATTATTATAAGCGCAAGAAACCAATAGGCGTTTTATCAATCAACTTATTTGTGAACTTGACTTATTCAGGAATATTCAATCACTCTATAAAGAATAACATTAGATACATCATAGACTATGCAGGAAACAGATACAGCACTACAAGACCTCGTACGCACGTGAGCTTTTATAACGTGTTAGAAAAGTTGTAAAAATGAAACATATAGGCGCCCGTACATAATTATACCACCATTTTAACACGCGTTAATGAAACTATAAGAAGAACGTAGCCCAATTGTTAAAACGCACGCCCTAGTGTTAAATATAGAAAATAACAAGTAAAAACGAAATGACAAGTTGACTAGTTGCGTGGTGACTGCTATTAATAGTATCATTATACTATAGGTGCACGTATTTATAATATTGCTAAGCGTTTCAAACGAAAAGAGGCGTTTCAAATAATATGCCAAAATAAAAACAGGAAATATCAGCACACCACTCGGCATGTCATGCATTTTTGGTCTAAACATCATTTCAATCATCCCAAACATGAATTGTCAAAAATAAATACTACATTAGACACACAATAGTGATATGATTAACTTTGTGTGTCTTATATTAATGATATTAAATGACTTAAGATTGTATTTAAAACCGGCGTTATACACTAGTATAAGTTCGGTTCTTCGTCAGTATTTTTTTCGTCATAACCCTCTGCTTGAGATAATGGCGTAACATAACTATATAAAAATGGGTTTAACCAGCCCCAAACATTTCAATACACAAGGTCACATTGTGCTTTTCAGGAAACCCGTTCCCTCGATATAACAACTCCATGGCACAACACTAGCAAATCGCTGCTGCATGCGGTACAATACTAGGAAATCACCAACATGTGTATAGCACAAGATACCTCACAAAGTACCCATTCCATAGACCTGTACAATACAGCTAATATTCGATAAATCACAATAACAGGGTAGCTGATATTCTGTAAATTCCAACATTAAGGAAACCAATATTCCACAAATTCCAATATCAGGTTAACCAATATTCCATAATTTCCAATATTAGGGTACCCTCAACTAACTTCTATCGAATGGATCTCACAACGTCGCTATGTTAAATCCCAGCATTTTTTCAAAACTTAACAAACGTCTTATTTTTCATACGTATTACTTATTATTCATTCATTTGTTTTACAGGTTTTATCATCAACTACTGATCTATGTGCTCAATGAAAAACAGATCAACAAAATAATTAAAAAAAAAAAACTCACAATATGCGTGGTACAAGAAATAACATTTCTATATTCATTTCGTTCCCTTCAATTTGAGTTTGTGTGAAATATAAATATCAGCGTCATCCACAAGGTACAATAAACGTAACAAAGTCAAACAATCACTAACGTCGTCCCATATCCGGACCCAGTGTGACCAGTCCTTGGACCCAATTAGTGTCCGTGGCCGAACCCCTGGCCGTGTCCGTGGCCGAACATGCTGCCGCCGTTCGGCTGCGCCGGCTGCCGGTTGTTGTTGTTATTGTTGTTGTTGTTCCCCTCGGCGTTGTTGTCGTTGTTGTTGTGCGACTCGAGCTGCTGTTGCCACATCGACGCGTAGAACCCGCCGAGCGCCATCAACGCCTCGTGACTGAAACATTTACACCATATTCTAAGCTATAAATTCTTTACGCACGCTTGATTTGAGACTGGTGAATGCGTGACGAAAGCGTCAAGAAAACGAGACCAACGGAAGTTTACAGAGAGATATAAGGTTATGAACATAGATAGAGTTAGGAAGAGGTAGTGCCATGTTGCATATGAGGAGGTAGTGCAGTGCATAGTACATGACACTACATCCTCCTATGCATCGGAATAGAATCCTATGCAAGGGCAATCGGCATTGCAATTATGTAGATGTTCATGGGCGTCGGTAGTCGTAAAAAGGCTCCGATTTCTCGTTTGCCCCCTATTCCTAAAAAAAAGATAGCTTTCATATTTTACTGTACGGGGAAGAGAGATGTATGAGCATACATTCTCTTTCCCTCATCCTCTCACAGCCAGTGCATGGAATAATGTTAGTATTAGTTTTTACTTCAGTTGTGTGTTCAAAAGCGCACTCGCATTTTCCAGTCGGATCTATAGACGACACATTTTCCAGTCGGATCTATAGACGACACATTTTCCAGTCGGATCTATAGACGACACATTTTCCAGTCGGATCTATAGACGATACATTTTCCAGTCGGATCTATAGACAACACATTTTCCAGTCGGATCTATAGACGACACATTTTCCAGTCGGATCTATAGACGACACATTTTCCAGTCGGATCTATAGACGACACATTTTCCAGTCGGATCTATAGACGACACACATCCACATGACCATAAAGTCGTCCACGTCACTCCGTCCAGTCGTCGATCCGGCATAAAATTGTACGGAATGAGACCAGCTGTCACTAAATATTGGTGATATGTTTTAAAGAACATAATACAAATATTTAGTCTACAAGAATACAATTTTACAAGAATTTATACATATAATTACAAAAATATTATATAAAAAATAATATATAATTACAAAAATAAAATTAAAAAGTAGTGCGGTGTGGTCCTTGAGTACTGTGCGGTCGGAGTCGTCCCGCCGACGTCGACACTCACCTGCCCCGCTCTATGATCTCGCCGTCCCGGAGCACGAGTATCTCGTCGGCGTGCACGACGGTGGACAGGCGGTGCGCGATGATCAGAGTCGTGCGGCGAGCGCACACGCGCGCCAGCGCTGCCTGCCAACAACGAAATAAGCGTATGAGTGTTTATTCAATATAGGATCTTACAATCCCTATAATGAGGGTCAAAACCACTGCCGTCAGTCCATACCAGCCGGTACCTAAAAAGAATCGATAAAATAAACTCAGAGCGTTCTTCTTATGGAACATTCTTAGTATAATTGTTTCTATTTATCAAAATTTTAATCTTCCACACTTCTTTCTACATTCTCAACACTCAGAGTGGAGCAGTATCAAATGGAGTGACCTGTATATTCCTCTCAGTGTTCGTGTCCAAGGCGGAGGTGGCCTCGTCGAGCAGCACTATGGCGGGGTCCTTCAGCAGAGTCCGCGCTATGGCTATGCGCTGCTTCTCTCCGCCGCTGAGCCGCAGTCCCCGCTCGCCCACCTTTCGGGGAAAGTTCATTAGAATCCACAAAAACAATATTTAACAATTAGAACAATAATATTTCAAATGAATTATGCAATATTATAAATGTCATGCATGCACACCGTAAACGTCAAGTGTATCAGAGATATTCTCTACCTCAAAATGTAACAACAATTGTATTGAACATTATGAATTTCGGTTGTGTGTTTGTACTAAATCAATAGGTAAATAACTAAATAATATCTGTTTTAAAACTAGATGAAACGAAGATAAGCGATAAAACGACTGATGTTATACATTAATATCATCTTCTCGTTACTTTACTGAAGTACGTGCACTGGGCTGCATGTCCCCCAATGTCCCGTCTGTCTGTCTGTCCGTCTACTGGTCACCAGGTTGTACCTCACGAACCACAATAGCTAGACACTGGGATTGTTAGTAAAAAGAATAAAACAGATATTTAACCGAGATATAACAAACCTATTTTTTTACGTTTTTCAGAGACTAGTCATCTCCCAGAGATCTCGAAATTCAATCATAATTATAAAAAAAAAAACACTACTTCAAATACAGCTTGACTAGAACCTTTTTATAGGTATAATAATATCTTTTTTCTTATTTAACATTTCTTTATATAACATTAAAGGTGGACTTATCACACCACGTTCGCCCAGCCCTGTATTAAGTACCGTAAGGACTAGTGTTACAGGTACTAGAGACAACGGAAATATATTTAACATGTTTTATAAATTTGAGAAATTTACATGTTTAAGATTTTTATTATAGAAATACACATATAAACATCCATGACCTGGGCGGGATCCGAACCCGACTTCTGGCGTAACACGCGGACTAGCCTCCACCTTACCAACTGAGCCAGCCGGTCGTCTAAACCTATAAGGGTCAATACGTACTAGCGCAGAGTCGAAGCGCATCGAAGCGTCAATCCGAAACTTAATATAGCAAGTTCACCCTTATTTCCACAATGTAATGCACATATTTCTTCCAAGGAAAAAAAAAGACGCGCGAATTCACGCGCAATCGAGAGAATTCGCGCGCCTGCGCGCGAGCAACTGATTGGTGCGCGCGCATTCGCGCGAAGCCAAGCGGCTATTAGGCGAACTACGCGCCGTCTGGTCAGTCGGCAATCGGAATCGGACGGAAACTGTCTTGTGTCGAAGTGAATCACAATGGAAGCAACCATTTTATACGAGTTTCAACAACGTGATTCAACTGGCAACTGGTGTCCTTCACTAATGCCACGAAAAAGCGCGCATTCGTGCGACTTCGCTTTGATTGTGAGGAATTTGACGCTTCGATGCGCTTCGACTCTGCGCTAGTATGAATTGACCCTAACATGTAGGCGGTATATAATAAATAATACAACGAAATGTTGTACGTACGTCATCATGAAATCAGTACGTACGTCATTGAATGTGTCACAAATTGCGAACAGTGTGTCAACCTGTGGTGTGGGATTTGATTTAGTGATAAATAAAAATAGTTAGTAAAATATAATAAAATTTCAGCGTTCTTCTTCTACTCGTAAACTCTGCGCAATTTTCGTAGGAGGTCTAAAAGTTTTTATTTCACGTATCGATATAACGATATCATTACGTGAATGGGAAAATATCCCATTCCATTTTACAAAGAATTGCGCAAACTGAGTGATTTATTATTATAAATTTGGTACAGTTGAAGGTTACATGCAAGATGTATAGAAAGCTAACACTTTAACATAACATGTTCTAGGTCATGTCTCGGTAATATTTTAATTAAATTATACGATACACACACCAGTGCGTGCACACAATGCATAAGCTCATTTAACACACAAAAATGAAGACACATGGCGTATGGCGTTTGGTTTTTAAATAAGGTTGTAGTCTGAAACTGTATTCGAAGGTTGAATGGTTTCTTCTTAAACAATTATGATCGAATTTTGATCTCTGAGGGATCGTGTTTTTTTTTATAGCATAAGGGGCAAACGAACAATCGGAGCCTTTTAATGACCACCGACACCCATGGACATTCGCATGATTGTTACGTAAATGAAATAATAAACCCGCGCCCGAAAAACGACAGCGACGCTGTCACTTTGCGCCGTAAAGATAGAAACGTGGCTGAACATACCATGGTGTCGTACGCGTCGGGGAAGGTAAGTATTCTGTCGTGGATGTCGGCGTTCTTGGCCGCCGTGATCACGTCCGCGTCCGGCGCGCCCAGGCGCCCGTACTGGATGTTGTATCTGCAAGACATCATTTAAAGCAACAAGTGTCCTGCTGTATTGCAGCCGAATTGGACCTGCACACACGGAGAGGTGCCACTCAAACGATACAGTCCTTCAGTGGAGTCTTATGAGCGTCGGTAGCCATCAAAACGTTCCACTACACGTTTTCCCCGTAAACGGGATAAAAAAATCCCTACTGACACAAAAATATTTTTCCTCCATAGCATAATCCCAAGCTTGCAATAGCTCGACCGGTTTGAGGTGTTACGGAACTTCGTTGACTGGCGAAGGCCAGCTACTTCAGGTCAGCGACTGTTGATTAGTTTTCATCGTGCTTTGCAGGTGCAATGTCTGAATAATTTTAGGACTGTGGTGTGGTGGCCACACGATATTACAGCATTCGGCTAATATTTTATATTTGTGTAACCAATTTCTTTTCTAATCCGACAGTAATTTAAAAATCTGTGTGTCGTCACGCGACTGGAATATTCTAGGACGAACATGATACTGGAAAAAAAACCGAAAACTGGGCCAAAACGGCGTACCAATTTAAGCGCAGCAAAGCGCAACTGGAATTTTCTAGAACGAATGATTCTATATAAGAATAACCGAAAACTGGGCAGAAGACAAACAGATTTGAGAGAGACAAAGCGCGTTACGGTGGTGTTACGCTCGGGCGGCCTATTTCACGCGATTTTTAGTTCGTTCACGCGACTCGTTAAATGTTTTTCATACATCGGTTCTTTGGGAGTAACCTCCAACTAGCCGATGCGTATTCACCTGACGGTGTTGTTGAACAGCACCGTGTCCTGCGGCACCACGCCGATGTTGGCCCGCAGCGACGCCTGCGTGACGGAGCGCACGTCCTGCCCGTCCACCAGCACGGCGCCCTCGTTCACGTCGTAGAAACGGAACAGCAGACGCATCACCGTCGACTTGCCCGCACCGCTTGGGCCCACCTGCGACCGGTCAATAGCTTGTTAAGCTAATTTAGTAAAAGAGATACTAATTATTTTACAATTATGAGAAGGAGCGCAACCCCGTAAAATAACCAGATATTGAATATATATATAATGTGTTTGCAAATACATACTATTAAGATCTACTAATTAAAATGCTAAGAGTACTGATTGCTAAATAACACTTAAACCGACGAACTCTGTGGGCTTTCCACAGTAGATTTGTATAGCCCATTGGAGGCGAGGAGGAAAGGAGAGCAACTCATCGGCATAATAATTTTTTGGATATCCATATGCGTCGGTAGATGTAAAAAGGCTCAGACTTCCTCTTTGCCGGCCTATAAATGACTGAAGTATGTTATCAAAAATAATTATCTATACCTATTGCAATTAAGCCGAAGTTTTGCTTGTATACAAATTTTAATGCAACTTTATAAAGAAAGTCCATCAAAATTCTTAAAGTTCGTAGAACAATGTTTACAAATTACAAAGCAGATTACATGAAAATTTTGTTTTTTATTTCAAATCTGTAATCGTTATAACTTTAACCAAACGCATACAGCAACGAACGTGCCATTCTATTTGGGTTTATAATGGGGAATGGGAACGTTCACAAGCTAGTGAACTGCGCAATGGAAAATTGCGCTTAATGGATGTTGGAACCCACCTAGAAACAGACCAAAATAGCATTTACAGTGTGAAGGTAAATGTACAGACTACAGACATTAACTAGAGTAAATTGTTAAATGTTATAACTACTACGTCCTACCGTAGCACAAGTACCGCCTATAATTACAGAACGAGAGATTTCTTATTTTAAGTCCAGCTTACGCCAGACGGTAAAAAAATATTATAGACTCATTTGAGTGTTCCCCTCCACGGAAATCTTTAGTAAAAGGCGAAAGATTTATACGCTTTGAAGGGAAACCAGAGTTAAAGCAATACAATAATCTAGCTGTAGTCATGATTTCATCCAACACTACCGATAGCGCGATGTAGAAACTTGACAGTGACATCTAGCGGTAGCATGAGGTAACTTGCACTTGAACTGTGATACCAAAGCCTATGTGAATATGTATTATAACGTCTAACAGAATATATTGGCGAGGGTTCGTATTAAACAGACGTCTTATTATGGGGTCCCGTAGCGTTAATGCAGAACACAGAACCCTTATAATTTGGTCATCTTGGTCTGACAGTACCCCAAGACGTTTGGAGTGACTATTATTGTATAGTTACTACCGTACATATCACTAGATATGTGGTGCGGATGTTTGTAAGGTATACTATAACTCACCAGTGCGACAGTAGAGCCGGGCGCAACTCTAAAGCTGACGTCATTGAGCACGAGCCGCTCGGGCCCGTAACCGAAGCTCACGTGCTTGAACTCGAGTCCGCCGCGGCGGACGCTCAATTGCGGCGCGCCCGCCGCGTCTTTTACGTCACAGTCTACACGCATCAGGTCGAACATGTTCTCCATGTCTATGAAATTCTTCTGAATTGCTCTGAAAAAAAAGGGTTTCTTTTTTACTTGTAATTAATGATAAATCAAGTTCGGAAGAATTAAGAGTTCAATTGTGTTTCCATATCCACAGAGTTCTTCTGTGCGGCATATACAAAGAATAATAAATATATTTGAGCGCAGTCGGTAGGATATATATTATAACCTTGCAAGTTTGAGTATAGGGTAAAAAATTTTAGTCGTTACAATGTAACTACTTTAACCAAACTTTTATTAAAAAAACCATGGAAACTATTATTTATTCTAAGTGGTCTATGGTCGTCAGTAGACGAAAGGGATGACGATGAATATCAACAATAATTCACAGTCCCCTGCTGAAGGTAAATAGACGCTAAGACTGTCTTTCCTCTGTATCTCCTACTCACATCCAATCCGATCGAGTTTTCACTCGGAGGTCGTCTTTGCACCTAGCCAGGCGCCACTCCGTCATAGTACACCATAACTTACCTATAGTAGGTTCCGAACCAGTTGAGTGGCACGTACAGCTGCACGATATAAGACGCGAACAGAGAGTAGTCACCGACGGTGAGCTCGTTCGTCCTCACGACCATAGACACGGCGAGCAGAGAGCCCGCCAATAAGCCTGCAAATGGGTAATTTTTAATTTTAAATTAAATTCATGCCTAAATTGAGTACAAGCATATATTTACATATGAGAGGTAATCAAAACTTTAGGAAAGTAAAGAGTGATTCAAATGCAACAAGGAAGTTTCTAGAAAAGAACTTCAAATATATGTTTTTAATTGAAACTAAGTAATTTGTGGCTAAGAATAGTTATGAATGCAGAGGAGGCACATATGGAGCGTGATATGTGGCGCTCTGTTCTCTCTGCCAGACAATTAGGGTACTGACTTGAAGATGGGAGGGACGGATGGACAGATGGACGCACGGAAAAGTGGATGGACGTACAGGTGGACGGACGGACAGGTGGACGGACGGACGGACAGGTGGACGGACGGACGGACAGGTGGACGGACGAACGGACAGGTGGACGGACGGACGGACTGGCGGACGGACGGACAAACGAACTAATGGATGGTCCTTCCTATCTTAGAGATCGGGTCCAGCTTTTTACCCTTTGAACACAGAAACCAGAAAATGACAATAAAACACTTCCAACGCACGTGGTAATAGCTTGCACATTACCGCAATTTACACAAGTTATCATAACGTAATTGTTTTTGGGCCAAAAGCCACCGTAAATATCTAGTAAACATCTAAGCATGTAAAACCGACAAAACAATTATAAATTCTGTTATCACAAGACTTGTACAATAAAAACGCCGACATTTTATATAAAGGCATTCGAAATCTTAAACCAATTTCGGTTAAGTGTCTTCTTTTTCGCCGACTGTGCTTCAAACCTACGTTGATAGAGTGCAAATATGATATTAAATATTAACATAGACAAGCGATTAGTGTAGAATTGAAATAGTTTAATTGGTGGAATATGGTTTTAACAATAGATAGTCTCCAACATAATCTGACATTTCAGTGGTCAGATATCTATTAGATACACTTTGATACACACAGTTCAGTGAAGAGAGATACTTAGGGGTTAATTAATGAATATCCTTGCATTCGAAGTTTCGAATTAGAAACCAGTTCCGTTCAACAGTGTGTCTAAAATGGTCTCGCTCACACGAAACCGGCTTAAAGTGGCAGCTACGCTGTCGCGTTTCGTGCGATGTGCGAGTTTCCGTTGGTCCAATGGAGGGGGAGAAGGTAGCGAACCTGCATAACCGCGGATGTTAATGGGCGTCGGCATCATCAAAAGCCTCGCTGTTCATTTGCACTCCTATACTATAAAGAGCACAAACACTAAACAATACACAAACACGGGTCAAACACTTGGCCGGCTAATTACTTCCCGCAGATCTCGCGACATGTTTTATTCATAAGGCGCACACTATACTAATGAACAAACAATGAGTATTGATGGGACGTGCTCACCGCTGCATATGATAACATTCTGTATCGTGTTGAGCACGCTCAGTGTGAGAAGAGTCTTGAACTCCTCTTTCTGTAATTAACATCATATTTATTAACAACGAGCTGATGCCCGCGACTTCGTTCGCTTACTTCTTCGGTTCAACCCTGAAGGTTTATTATAAATCGGATATTCCAGTTTTCAAAAATTATTTGCTAAACATTAAAAAAAGTACAATTCAAGTCCGTCGGTAAGCTTTTATTTTATTAGATTAGCGTGTAAAGGGAGACAAACATACATTTTTTTCTTCCCATTTTTTCTTTCCTACAGTTTCCTTATATACTACCTAATACTATTATTGTTCTTGAAAAATACTTAATGTCCAATCACACTTCTCTTTACTGCTTTATTATCTGTATAGATTATTGACATATTTTTGACGTAATACTTCCCTTTTACTTGGGGAGTAAGCTGATGAATGCGTTACAAAAAGGAGGCTAATAAATGTTGAGAGGAGACAAGTTAGTGAACACTGAAAGAGAGTTGCGTTTTGTATATTACATCTATCACCGGCTCTTTTTTTTTTGTTGACGCGGGGAAGCGCATTTACGCGCCTTCACTGGAGTCCAGTGGTGTGTGGGACTCGCGGCACATGATAGTGACGAATACAAAGACCACCGCGAGTGCCATCTGTGCCGCCCTTGGTGAGGTGCCCCGTAACAACAATTATCAGCGCACCTCGACGGCTAGTCAGCCCCCTAAGGGACCAACTCCACCTTCACAGATGGGGTTGCCCAGCACCACTCTTCTTATACAGGGGTGCCGAGAGCGATTCCTCCTCCTGATCTTTAAGCCCTCTCTTCTTATAAGAGGGATGCAAAGATCCCCCTCGGCTCAATTGGCTTCGTCTGGGTGCACCCCAGCTACTAAGCCCCACCGCCACGACAAGGCTCAATTAAAACATGATGGGGATCACCGGCTCTACCCCAGCCTGATCTGAGACGCGTCCACTTAATTTAACCCCAATATTTGTACGCTACAAATTGGTCCCTCGAGCCGGATTCGATAATCCGACATGGCCCTTGCAAAACGTACGTCAAATTACCGCAGATTCAGGATATTCAAAGCTGATATTAGAGAATAGCCTTCTTATTCGTATGAGGCCTTCGCAGGAGCGGTGCGCACGATAACATTTCTAGACTAAATAAATCTACATGCCCTCTAACGTTCAAGGTACTAACCTGATATTTGAGAATAGCCTCCCTATAGGAGACGACCTCGTACCCCTCCGCGCCGTAGTACTTCACCGTCTCGTAGTTCAGCAGCGAATCCACGGAGCGCGCCTTCTGCTCGTTGTCGGCGAGGTTCATACGGCGCTGGAACTTGGTCCGCCACTCCGTCACCAATATGGTCGCCGCTGGAGTTTGTACATTACTATTTGATGAACGGCGGCTCAGTATTGACGGGTTCGAATCCCGCCCAGTTCATGGAAGTTTATACGTGTATTATATGTATTTAATCTTAAATATATAAGATTTCCTAAATATATATACAAAATATTATCATTTGAGCGGGTTGTTTCTTCCATGTCACGCCAGGCAAATTCCGTGCAGTGCAGGGCAGTGCAGTCCGGTACAACTCTCATTAGAGCATGGCCATCAACTCTAACGGGCAAACGGTATACGGGCTGACAGAGCCAAAGGATTGCATCTGGTGAACGCCGACGTCCACAAATATTCGCACACAGGTTGTGTTGGAGCGTTACTCTCTCCACCCCACCGGTGTGCAACCGTATACACATAAAAAAACACACAAAACACCTCTATTATGTGAACAAGAGGAAATACAATTCAACAAATAAACTATAAATTACCAATGTAAAGCAGCATAGTTGTAAAAACTATGAGTCCAAACCAGGCGTTGAACGATGACACGAAGTACACCACGGCGATGACAATGTCCACTAGTGTTGGGGTGATGGAGAACAGGATGTACGATAGGAGATTGTCGATAGAGTCCGTGCCGCGGTCCATCACTCGCAGCACCTCGCCAGTCTTCCTTTGCAAATGCCATTTCAGTGGCAGATCGTGTAAGTGTGCAAAGAGTTTCAGCTGAAAAAAAAAACGTTATAGGTGTATGAAATCTTTTTGAATTAATACTTTTTTACAGATACTTGTCTTAAGGATTAAGCTGCGTTACAAGTGTAATCGGACGAGGCGAACGAAAGTTGAGATGGAGACACGAGTTAGTGAACATAGAAAGAAAGAGGAGTACGTATTACGTTTCGTACACCTCTGTAGAAGTACGAGAAGTGCAAGCACACATTCTCTTTCTCTCTTAATTCGTATAAAGATCATTCGTTCTTTTCTGTATTTTTGTTAAAAAAACTAATGTAACTAATGCTAAACTTGTATAATATGCGCCACCAGCGCATGTATGCACTACGTCATCTGTTTATTTATTTCGTTGCAATACAATGAACAATCATAGTGTGTAGACACGACGGTGTACGCTGTACAGTGCACTTGGCTAATCTAAATAATATGCGAGCATCTACATATTACTTAGCCGGAAACTAAGAAGAACTTTGTGTTAAGTGTGTGTTATTACATCACTGCAGACCGGCGCGGAGTTACTTCCCTCTCGCTGCGGCTCTATCGAGTATCATGCGGTTTGTGATGTATCCGCATGATTGTGGAGAACTTGTAACATTTAGTCATTGGCACATATTTCACCTTTGACACAAGATAATGTTTTTGTTGTGGAACTATTGATCCCACCGTGAACAACGATCAAATTATACGCAAACCTTCCTCGGGAATCGCTCCGCCCATAGGTGAAAACCGCATCAAAATCCGTTCATTAGGTTTTGAAAAATCGACCACATACAGACAGACCGCTTTTGGGTACTTTGTTTTATAAGTATTAAAGTCCCCCTTTTGGACAATGGAAGTTATGAAAATTTTAAATATACAATTCAATAAAAAATTTAAATGGAAATTGATTTGAACGAAGGCAATTCGTAGTTTAACTCGTATACTTTTTTGTCTGTTGCTACGGAAACCGGCATAGGCGAAACCGGCTCGCCACTACTTGCCCCTTTTTTAAGTAAAAAAGCATAAAAGCATAAAAAAGACATACCTGCAACTCCCTTGTCGTGTATTGTTGGACCCTTATCCACAGGAACGATCTCATGTTGTTGAGGAACCCCATCCCGCCGGTGCCGCCGCCCTGCAGGAACTTGAACAGCACGTAGACCACCACGAGGTCCCACCGGAATGTCAGCGGCGGTATCGTCAGACTGTCCACTGAAGTTATAGGCGTGCTTAACGGCCGTTTCTACATTTTATCCATAGTCACTGATCTCAATGCTATATTATATGTATAGCTGGTAAATACGGAAGAATATCAAAAGTAAAATGATGCTGATAAAAAAAAATAACATTTTAACGCATGTATGTCAATCAAATTTTCGAGTATTGACTTTATCAAAGTCAAATTGTTAGCGTTCACGCCCGATAGAGCAGAATTAAGTTGTATTGGCCACAGCGGTAGCGGTGATATTTGTTCAAATGGCGTCAAGGGCGGTCTACAGTATTAGCAGTCTATAATTTTGCAGGATTGAGGTCAATGATTTGGCTACCGAAGATGAAATTTTCACAAATTCGTATGGAATTTACGTGATATTCTATCTGCAGGAGGCAGAGGCTCCCACAGTAAAGTATCTATAGATAGAATACAGAAAACGGCCGTTGGTGAGCCATAATGAGAGCGATATTTTACAAATTTAGCAACTGAATCTGGAGTAATCTCTGAATTCAGCTACGGAAGTACGAACACAACTGTTGGGATAGGTAAATTGTGTGATCTGTATCACGCACACACACAAGATAACTACACACAAGGAACCCTAATTATATTCATGGACGATTTATACTTTGCACAAATTGGCGCATACAATGATAATGATTTTGTTTGCATTACAAGGTCTGACTTGATGGGAGGCAGGTCAAGTTATATCAATTTGATAACGATTGAATAAAAAAAATGTGAGCTGCCGCAGATACCTGGCAGATGTGATACATCATAATTCTTTTTCACAGATAATTGAATAAAAATAAATTTGCAAACGTGTATGAATATTCTTCACTAACTTATTTCTCCGTCTCAACTTTCGTTTCCGTAACGCTCTCTTCACGCATTAACCAGCTTACTTCACAAGCCAAGCGTGCGTAAAGAGTATTTACTTCAAAATGTAGACTTGTCCAAAAAGCGCGGAAGACTACAACCTCTTCCGTCACCCAGCGGCATGTCACAACGCCCCGGTTTTTTAGTCCATGCAAATCGCCTGCCTTCCACCTGGGATGCAGGTATAAATTATGGACAGAACCCCCCTGGTTCGTGTTCATAATTTATTCCGGATACAAAAAGACTCACCGATTAACTTGGTGTATATTTGCACGTACAAGTTGATAGCTCGCCCCGCCACGAGGAGTAGGACGCTGAACATCACGTACACCTGCAGCAGCCAGCTCTTGCGGGGCCAAAGGAAGGGCAGCAGCGTCCGCAACTTGCTGAACACATTGCGGAATGTCGATCTGTTTTCTTCCTGCAAATGTATTAAGGACATTGAACCAGCTTCATATGCCACTGCTTCATTGATAACCATCTTCATTAGCAGCGCCTATCAATCCACTGCTGGATAGAGGCGTCGCTACTCGTATCCATCTCGGGCTGGCCAGATTGTAGCTTGATCACCGTCGAGATTGCAGCAATATCCGTGGAGTGACTGACAGTGAAAGGAATGTACCAGGCTATCAGAGCGCGCGGCAGATATTCCTTTACGTGTAACCGTGGACTGACAAATTGAACACGTTTACAAGGCCTGTGCGTATACTGAAGAGTCTTCTGGGCTTAAGCCCAGAGCCTCCAGGCGCAGGATAATGTCAACATAGCATTTATATAACAAAGTGGTGGGCACCGCATAGGAATAGACCAGGGCCCCAGCAAGTGGTGGAAAGAGTGGCGGACCCGCACCGGAAGACGGTGTGGGACGAAATCCTACCCGATGGACTGATGACTTGGTTAAGGTGGCGGGGAACCGCTGGATGAAAGTGGCTCCTTGGGCGCTCTGTGGGGGAAGTCTCTGTCTAGCAGTGGACGTCGTCGCGCTGATGATGTTGATGATCAGTTTAAACATAGACACACATGTATGTATTGTCATATTTTACCCTTGATCACTCACACATATAAAGACCTCGAAACCGTAAGAACTGTATGGTTAACTATTAAACCGGCTTAGGGCCCAGCCGCTCCCTTGGGCTAGGTACCTACCACATGTCGTAGACAAAATTCAAAATTTCAAATGAACCCTCGTATCGAACACCTTTTTAGATCGTTAAATATTTTCCTTGAATGAGTTTAAGGACAATCGATGAATAATGATTCATACGCTTTAAATCTATTTCTATAGTAATTTCTATTCTATAGTATTGTAAACGAGCAAACGAAGCGTTTCAACTACTACCGACGCCCATAACATCAGCATAGATATGCCGATGCGCTACCATCTTTTTCACGAAAGCCCATTTCACGAACTATCACAATGGTATCAAGTGGGGCGAGAGCTACCTCCCTGATTGTGCCGGCCCAATTCCGTTGCGCATAGGAGGATGTAATATCACGCACCATGCATGGCACCACCTCCTTCTATGCCCCGCATGGCACTACTTCTTATTTAATTATATTATAAAGCTAGAGTGTTGGGTAGTAAAGCGGGCAAATGAGCAGCCTGCAGAGACTACCGGCTGTAGATAATTTATGGAGATGTGTTGCTTTTCCTTACCTAATGCCGCGCTAATCTCGGGAACTAATGGTCGGATTTGAATAATTCAAGATTAGATAGCCCACACATCAAGTAGGGATACAGTCCATTACGTGACGCCCAACAGAACTACGCGGGTGAAACCGCGCGGCTCTGCACGTATTGATATATTACGGTGCTACAGTCACTGGTCATGCGGCTCACGTGCACAGATAAAGTGTAATTCGAGATGCAATGACTCAAGTTATATCAGCTTGATCTCTGTGCGACATTTTTTTTACAGGGATAATTTTACACACCGTCCAACCGGCATAGTAATGTCCTACTCCCCTCCCCTCTTATAGTATAAAATAATAGCTATTATATATATAAATATAAAAATTGAATTTGATCATAAGGGAGACTGCCTATTATTATTACAACAAATGCAGGAATTTATATATCAACCCTTCTACATGCACCTTTATACATATTGGTCCACATTACGCAAGTCTATCGAATCTTATAAAACATAGACTTCCTCAGAAGCTGTGTCTGTAAGGGATCAAATAAAATCTACAGAACGGTTTTTCGTGCGGTTTCCTATTCTAATTTGTTCTGTGTTTTTAAGTTTAGTTAAATCGTGACATTTATCCGACGAAGTCGAAGTTTTAATTGTGCTCTGAAAATTTTATGTTTTAATTTGACAAAGACTTTTGTTGTTATTGTGGTTAATAAACACCTAAAGGCTCTATGGGATCCATAAAAATGCCTTTGTCATCAAGTCAGATAGCACAAGCAGTGGCATTAGTCGAACAAGGCTCGACTCATCGTGAAGTGGCTATAGTCCTAAATGTGCCGCGTTCTTCGATGCAATATGCACTAAAACGATATCAGGAGACTGGCCGCTACTCCCAAAGACCAGGTAGTAGCGGTGTTCGACGCACATCTGCTCGTCACGACCGCTTTATTGTGTTAGACATTATAAGAAATCGCTTCCTGCGACCATGACTGCGGTCAGTCGAGATCCGACAGTGAACGTACGGTGAGAGGACGTATTAATTTGAGAGCAAGAAGACCATCCCGTGGTCCACAGCTCCTCCTACAGCTCAGAGTAACTCGACGTCACTTTGCCCGCGAACACGCTAACTGGACTCCTGAGCAATGTGCAAAGGGTTTTGTTTACAGACGAGTGCAAGATCGCTTTAAGTGCACCTGATGGTCGACAACGGGTCTGGAGAAGGAATGGGGAACGGTATTTGGCAATAACAACCACTCCGACGGTCAGTTTTGTCGGAGGCTCTATAATGTTATGGGGAGGCGTGAGTTCTGATGCTCGTAC
The DNA here is from genome assembly GCA_017140195.1 of Eumaeus atala. Lineage (NCBI taxonomy): Eukaryota > Metazoa > Arthropoda > Insecta > Lepidoptera > Lycaenidae > Eumaeus > Eumaeus atala. The sequence continues at coordinate 611,927 of JAFELO010000508.1, forward strand.
GGAATTAGTCATCGCCAATAACGCCTTAAATGCAACGCGATACGTCGAGGAAATTCTTCAAGATGTTGTGCCCTTCGTAGGGTTTATTGGTTATGACCATTCATTTTAAAACATGACAATGCCCGTCCCCATGTCGCTCACATCGTTAATGAGTACCTCCAAGAGGTTGGTGTTCAAAAATTGCAGTGGCCAGCTCGCAGCCCGGACTTAAATCCCATAGAAGACTTATGGGATAGGCCGAGACGAGCAATAAAGTCATCATCGAAACCACCACAAACCCTTAACCAGCTTCGAGATGCTGCACTAACTGCCTGGCGCGACTTATCACAAATCGATATCAAGAACGTCATCCAAAGCATGCCTGACCGAATGCAGGCGGTCATAAGGGCTAGAGGAGGCTTAAAAATGACAGAAAGCGACAAAAAAATCAGATAATTTCAAATTCGTAGCGATTTAACTCCAGTGTAAAATTGTGTTTTTTTGCATAAACTTCATCATCAACTCAAAAAGCTTTTGATTGTGAGAAAAAGTGATCAGGAATATGAACTGGACAGACTCCGATCACATTTAGCCAAAATTTGTGGAGCGAAGTAAAAAATAAAGGAAGTTGTCACACGTTTTGTACCTGGCCAAGTTTCCGTGCCGGAGAGTTTATTAGAATTTTTTAGTGTATAATTATACAAACCGGCCGTTGCTATTCACGGGCGAAGCTTGGGCGGATGAGTAGTGTAAAATAATTCAATTTGTTAAAATAAGACAAAATATTTTCTTATTCGTATCTTTCAAGTGCCTTTCGAGCTAAAGGTATTGTCGTTTCTGAGAAGCTGTAGGATTTTTTACACCTGTACAATAAAAAGTAAATAATAAAAAATATGACATCCTTTTACCAAGTTATGCCTAAAGCAATAAACGCCCTCTAATGCCATTTAACGGCAATTATTCGTTTACGGCCAGATTTCACTTAAAATTGCAGCTATGAAATGGCACCAGCTTACAAGCACATTTGTACTGTTAAATAACACGGCGTAATTTAAAACCCCCACCACATTTCCTAGTAACTCACATTACAATAACAGATATATAAAATGAAGACCTGATTATAAATCATTTACTTTGAGAAACATAAAACAGAATTTTGCTAGATACTACCTTAAATTTCTCGATAATTTTGATTGATTTTTCATCACGCGATACATAATTTTGAAATGGACATGACATTCTAACCTAAATATGAAACCAATTGAAATATCGCCGTCATTAGCTTTACGTCACACAACAAAGGAGTACTTTGTCAAATTGTACGATGTATTCAAAATCCTACAAGAGCAACAATAAGTAATTAGCACAAGAACTGATTTTATCTCGTATGTACGTATTCTACAAATCTTGTGTGGTACCCAGTGACCATAGTAGCGTTTTATTTTGTAATTCCGAAGTATTAGATGCTTTACAGCATTAAATCCCTTGAAATAATTTTATTATAATAACTAGCTAATTCGCGCGTCTTCGTCCGCAGAGATTCGGAATGTTAACTAGAAAAAATTAACCTATGTTCATCCCAGGACCTTAAAGTATCTTCTACACGAAATTTCATCCCAATCAGTTCAGTGGCTTGGCCGTGATCAATGACGTCTCAGACTTCACAGACAGAGTTACTTTCGCATTTATAATATTAGTAGGTATGGATTGGCATCGTCATTAACCCTACTACTGGAAACTCCTTTTTCAAGGAACGCCAGGATAAAATATTTTTCGACACGATTATGTAAATAAATTCTCGACACTACCACAACATAGTGCGCTAATCATAAATATTTTATTTATCTACCTTTAATAAATACTTGAAATGTGAAATTTGAAATTATATTTTGCAGATAAAAAAACTGGACTTATTGTAATAACCCAACCAGCCATTAACAAACATTAGTAATGATAGTGCCAGTATTCAGCAAATATTTGTAGATAATAGTGCCAACATTCAGCAAACATTAGTATGATAGAGCCTGCATTCAGCAAACATTAGTAGATGACAGTGCCAGTATTCAGCAAATATTTGTAGATGATAATGCCAACATTCAGCAAACATTAGTATGACATAGCCTGCATTCAGCAAACATTAGTAGATGATAGTGCCAGTATTCAGCGAACATTAGTAGATGATAGTGCCAGCATTCGGCAAACATTAATATGATAGTGCCAGCATTCGGCAAACATTAGTGTGATAGTGCCAGCATTCAGCAAACAATGGTAGATGATAGTGCCAGCATTCAGCAAACATTAGTAGATGATAGTGCCAGCATTCAGCAAATATTAGCATGATAGAGCCTGCATTCAGCAAACATTAGTAGATGACAGTGCCAGTATTCAGCAAACATTAGTAGATAATAGTGCCAGTATTCAGCGAACATTAGTAGATGATAGTGCCAGCATTCAGCAAACATTAGTATGATAGTACCAGCATTCAGCAAACATTAGTAGATGATAGTGCCATAATTCAACAAACATTAATATGATCTCATAACCTCTCGTTCACATGACACTGACGCGAGTTTCTTCTCCAAGGAGGAAAAGCGGCAGAATGAACACTGTCGCTCTCCGTGCAGTTAGTGTGTTTACGGTGGCCTACGGGCAACAGGTGAGCGTAGCAATTATGTGGCGTTGGTGGTTATTAAAAGCCTCAAGGCATCAAGTCAATTTTGAGGTCACGCACACAGTATAAGCCGAATTTCGGCTAAAGTTAAATTATAGTATAAAACTAAGAAAATGGCATTGACAGATCAAAACCGAATTTACAAACACACGACTGGACTATTGTATTGGACTATTGTACAAAAGTGTATACATACCCTTGCCGAATTCATTCTGTTGTGATCCTCTTCGTCGAGATAATTAAAATGGTGCATTATTCCCGGGGCTTTCATGCCAAGTATAAACATGGCCATGCAAGAAACATAGCGACCCACAAATAACGCCATTTCCAGACGATCTTTTAAGCTAAAAAGTGTTAATATCACATTAAATATTGTTCACTGTAATGTCAAGTACATAATTGATTTCGGCGGGCATTTGGTCTTGGCCGTCCTCCCGTGGGTTGACTGGCGGACGTCTACACATATCACAAAACAAAGTCCCTAAAAGCTGTCTGTCTGTATCGATTATTTATCTATTCGACGGTGGTTTTTCATGGTGTTTTCACCAATGGATGAAAATAGTAGCTGGGTACCGCTGGACGCAAGTGGCTCGTAACCGTGATCTAAGGCGCTCTATATGGATCTAAGGCACTCTATATGGAAGGAAGGACTAACAGTGGTCGATGATACAAAAATACTTAATATCGTAATAAAATTTAGCACAAATGATGCATTGTCGAATCCGATTGGAGGCATCACTCGCATTCACGCGACCGTCGGTGGAGGTTTATGGGCGACAAAATATTCCAGCTACTGTTTTCTCTCACTTACGCTACAAAACATATGTCACAACCACGACGTACAATCAAGCGTTTGTTGTTTTATAACGGACAACGGAAATAAGTTGATGTTGTTCCTAATTTAAAACAAATACTCTTATGTGAATGACCTTGACGAAACACCGGTTATGTTATTGGTTTACTGCCTGTCACTAGAATCATTTTTAATAAAGAAAGCCTTGGCTACAGTTAGAGGAAGGAAGAGGTAGTGCCATGCTGCACAGGAGGAGGTAGTGCGATCCATGGTGCATGACACTGCATCCTCCTGCATGCAACGGAATAGGGCCGGCACGACCGGGGAAGTACCTCTCGCTCACACGATAAGAACGTAGAGACAGCATAGCTGTCGCGTTTCGGGCGGCGAGAGTAGCCGGTGGCCCATTGGGGGGGGGGTGATAGGAGGGCAACGCATCTGCGTAACAATCATGATAATGTCCATGAGTGTCGGTAGTAATCAAAAGGCTCCGAATAGAGGTAGACTATGGGTCATCCAACACAACCAGAACTAAGTACCTTACCACAGAATACACGATTTCTTTATACTATCGTTAGTTCAGGAGTTGAGACTTTAGGACTGGGCTATATCTTCTCATTTAGTAAGAAATAATGCCATGCTGCATTGCAGCGGAATTGGGTTGGCACGAACAGGAAGGTACCTTTCGCTCATATGATACAGCATATGAGATCTTCGGTGTCGCGTTTCGTTCGATTTGTGAGTAGCCGGTGGCCCAAAAACGCTTCTCACAATTTATTACTAAATTAAGCCCTTAACTTTAGTGTTAAATAGATATTAAATAAAGCACATCTTACTCTTTCAAATGCCACCACCATCCCTCCTTATTTAAATTCAAAAATGATAAATTCTCAGCAACAAATATCATTGCCCAAAATACGAGTAATACAAATCCATGGCCCCTCGGTGGTACAGACGGTAGTAGATACCTCCATTCTAAAATTGCTAAATATGCCGATAGCGGAAACACTGTTAAATTAACTGCTAATGCGAGTATCTGAAATTGAATGTCATATTTGTAATTTTCTTATTTTTATTTTAATTGGGCTGTCACAAATGAAATAAACTATGTGTGCAGATAGGACTGTCTTGAAGTGTCGTGTTTCATGTATTTGACAGATTTTCGGGGCTCATTATGAGGGATGAGGGGAGGGGCACAATATTTGCATTATATCTATGTGGATGTCCATAAGCCTCAGTTGTCGACAAGACAAAGCTAAGTTCAAGACCGAATTTCACACCAAATTAGCCATAACTAAACAATTATACAAGATAAATGCGGAAATATTAATTTCATCTTACCATATAACCATAGATGTGGCCTCCTTTAAACACAAACGCTTGTAAGATGAACCTTAGAATAGCCAGTACAGGTACCATCAGTGTAATTATTAAATGAACTATGAACAGCTTTGATATTCTGGCATCAACTATTAATGTAGCGTACCTACAATTGTGTAAACCATGAGATGTAACATTAAAAACAGAGTTACACATGTGAATAAATAACAGGAGTGGCCCCACAGAGAGGTCCATAAACAGAGAGGAGAATTATATATTATAGGCCTACTTTAATGTTCTAAATTATGTGGTTTATCATCAATGACTGTGAAATATGTGGCTTATATCTAAGTATAATTCTTAGTTAATTAAGAAGCTGCTGAAGTATAATGTTGCACTGTTTGTTAATGTGTAATAGTGTGTGCAATTTCAATATACACAATAAAATCTATTCTATTCGAGTTTACATTAGAAATTCCCATAACATTTTTAAGAACCCTTTTCTGTCCCAACGAGTAAACAAGCCACAAAATTCAAAAACCATTGTTGCTTATTGATGTCTTTACACGAATGTCACTCATTACAATAACACTAGTTTAATGGATTCTATCGCGGTTTATTTAATCATTTCACTAGCCAGACGTTTCAAAAGCTTTACAGCAACCATGGAGCATGTGAAATAATTAAATAAACCGCAATAGAATCTGTAGTAGTTTTATTGTAATAACTATAGCTGCTATTCGATTGCACACTGCTGCTTGACTGACTGCACACTTAATGATAAGACTATAAGAAATTCTTTCATTAATTAAATCAATCAATTACATAATTAAACATCCACATCCTTTTAGATTTTATTTATGTTTAAATGTAAAAATATCATTAAAGTAATAACCAACATGTCGTATGGTAGGTTATTATACAACATTTGTTTACAGATATCAAGATCAAGTTTAAAAGTTCTTATCAGTATACATGATCCATGTACAGTGACATTGATTTTTTGACGGGTGTGTAATATTTAGATTTCACAGAGTACCCATTTAAACCCCACACTTATTGAAGGTTATGAAAGGTTGTGCTCATATATAATGTGTAAGCTAACATATAATAAGGTATGTAAGGTAACATATAAAATAAAATTACCTCTTGAACATAACTATTTGAACAGTTCCAAATATTAGAAGGAAGAGTCCAATAATTGCGGCAGACACAGTTTCCATAAAACATTGTGAAATTCCATGGTCTACCCATACTTCTGCAAGGGTTATGTTCGGCGGACAGTATTCCATTGTATCTATATTAAATAATTTATTAAGCAATAAATAACTTATTTTATAAATATTGACAAATAATGAACGTGCCGGCTGAATGCACATTTTAAATCCATACATCTATTCATTTTAAATACCTACAGGTAACGTAGTAAATCAATATTTTATAAGACGTTATAGCACATTTATTACATATATTATGTAAAAGGCATGTATTAAATAAAAATATTTTACCGTATAATCATATAAATATCATAAGTATAAATGACTTATCACTTGGGTTACGTTTTGAATACAACGAATCCCGAAATTCAATACTAAATTCCTGATAAAACCAATCTTCTATGATTGCAATATATATCACATCATGTTTCAATTTTGAACAACATGAAATTGCAAGTTCGCAACTTGCAAGTCCTAGACAGGTGTCAGATAATTCGATTTGCAAATGTCACACTATCAATAGTCAATGTCAAATATCTTCTAATTCTTCTAATTAGTGAATACTGGTGGCTCTATAGAACTATGGGTAAAGTAAATTTATTAAACCTATGTATTCATAGTACCGCAAACAAAATTCTATGTATTCTTTGTTGTTCATTGATTACTATCGTTATCGTGCAAGCGTCACAAGCCGAAGTATTTTATCACAGTAAATAATTGTGATAAAAATATTGAGGATAGGCCAATGTCCAGTAATGGACGTCGTCTGGCTGGAGATGATGATGATTAATGGGCCGTCCACATTTACAATATAGGTGATATAAATAATATGTTTCTATATAAAGTAGCACATGTATTAATAATTGTTTTCATTGAAATCATGAATTGATTTAAATTTCAGCATCAGAAATATGAGAGGAATTATTTAATTTTCTTCATTTATAATCATTTTCTTAAATTTTGATGATTCAATAACAAGATTTAAAGTGGTCATTTTAATATAGAATCGTTAACATGCTGTAAAATTTAAAAAAAAATCTCATAATTCAATTAGTTGAATAAAGTAACTTATTTTATTTTTTATTCATTTATCTGTATACTTGGCTATATGTATAAGACCACATTTGAAGTAAACAATCTCATTTATACACTCATTGTCGTTAGAGTAATAATGCAAAGTATCTAAAATATTTTGGTCCTACGTTAATATTAAATTATCTAAAATGTTAGTACTTTATAACTCAAAGTAGTTGCTGATAAAATTAATGTAAATCAAATTAGGCACTTAAGAAAAAAATAAAAAAGAGAAATAAGATAATATCAATACATAATCGTAATAATATAATTAACGTAATTATTTTATGCAAAATAGAACGCATAAAGCGCATATGTGATTTCACATACACTATATGCCTGTAAAACGAAAGAGGAAGCAAAAGTGGGTTACAATCGGTCTCTCTTTTTTTTATTAATTTCTCACTGCGCAATAAGCATGCGAAATTAGATAGACAAAGACAGTAATGTAATTCTAATATTCCTCTTCTATGGACCAAATGCTTATGATCACTCGCATTCATAGGACCTCCTGTAAATTCACTACTCTATCTGGATCATCTCTATGGCAATAGACAAACTTCACTTAAAATGACACCTCGTTTGATAGCCTGTGGTCTGTGCTATGGGTTTTGACATCTGTCATGCATTCGTAAATGTAATTTTGCCAATTGTGCCAAGTACCTACAAATTGAAATGACGGCTCGCTGGCGAGCGATAGTGTATTTACTCGTTCTATATGAAAAAGTGATGAATTTTTGACAATATCAGGCAGTAATAATTAAAGATTTTTGTTAGAGTATAGTTAATAAAAGTCAATTTGTTAATATTGTGTATGTTAAATATTCTATAGAATATCATGAGAAATGTGTCACTTCCCACTTACCAATGGTGTAATAAAATAGTAAATAGTCATCTTGCGCGGAAGGTTATGACTGACACAGAGGTAGCCGTTCGTAAATCAGGTGAACAATTGTGTTTGTGTTAAAAGTGCAAGTGCCCAGCTTTTATTGTGAGAGTGATAATTTAGTATCAAAATGGCGGACCTCGAGGCTGTGCTGGCAGACGTCAGCTACTTGATGGCAATGGAAAAGTCAAAATGCACTCCTGCTGCCAGAGCAAGCAAAAAAATTGTCTTGCCAGACCCAAGGTATATACATACGTACTTTTCACACGTAATAACCTCAATTCGCTTGATGGACTCAATACCTCTTGTTTACTAAGTTGATTCTGTAAATAAATGCAAAAAGTACTACAAAATTATGTGTCGATTGAAATTCAATATGTTACCACAAGAATCACTGCAAGTATTTGGAGGAAATTTGACAGTTTTAGATTAAATCAACACATACAAAAATAATTTTCAAGTCCCCGCGTACTTACCTCTCTTCTTCTGCGTTGGTAGCACAATATACCTCTGAATTATTGTATAATAGCTGAAAATTTGACGAAAATTATGTAATCTCTCTATCTTTAATCTCAGTAGAAGTTGAAATAAATAATAAGTAGGAGTTATTTATGGAATAGCAAGCAAGTGAACTTAAAGTCTTCGAAATGGACTTTGATATAACAATCATAATAGTCCTTGTCTTATCTCTCTCTCTCTCTCTCTCTCTCTGTCTCTCTGTTATAGATTATCCAATATTCCCAGTAAACTCAAGAAATGCAACATTTTGTTATTTAAGTCCTATTTGTGCCTAAGACATAGTAAGATAGGAAAAATACAAGGCATCAGTTACATTGTCTTGAGACCTTACATAGTAGTAACAGGTGATCCTGAATCAGTGTGTCACAACCAGTACTTACTATCTGATTCATATAAAACCTGTGTAAAATCCATTTGGGAGCATAACATTCATCTACTTATTCATGATTCATATACTCTAAGTTACTTAAACCGCAATCAACAGAGGTGTTATACTTTTTCTACTTGTAGAATATTAGCTATCTTTCTTTTATACAATATTAGAATGTCACCCAGTGAAATGAGAGACAATCCTTATATAAATAGTATCACTTGTATTGTACTCATTTAATGGAGTTTTATAGAAAGAAATAATTTATTGCATCATTTTTTTTGTAATCAGAAGTTATTTAATGGTTCTAGATGTAATTTTTGTAATATCTAAGTTCTAAGTGATTCTTCTTTGTCGATCCCTCAATGCTGAAGTGATCACCTGCACTTCTCCACTCTCACCTGTTCTGAGCTGTGTGGTACGCACAGTGTAGAAGACACTTAACTGTATTACTATTGTTCCTATAGGAAAAACTATAATTAGGAAAATTAATTAAATAAGAAATGCCAAAAAAATATTTCTATATATAGAAGGTTGATCCTTAGAGCACCCCTGGAGAAGCGGCAGTTAAAAAATAATAAAATTTATTTGTTCACCTTTATGCTCAAAAGGTCAAAAGCTACACTAATAGCTCATTTGAAATGGATACTATTGCCCATTTCAAATGAGCTTCATTCATCTTAATTATACGAACTCCATCGCCTACTGTCATGACATTCAATGTACATGCATCATGTTGGCAAATATAATTACTGCCAGTGGCAAAAACTGTTAAATTGAAAATATTCTAATCAAAGTGATTTTACAAACCTGTTTTGTAACATTGTTACTCCACTAATGAGACCTAACCAGTTCTGAGAAGGCCTGGCGCAACAAACATAGTGAATGGACAATTTAAAATAATTATACATAAGTGAATTCCTAATTATGTTACACTTTAATACAACAATACAGAAACTGCCTGGGAGGAAATTTTATTCACAAAGTGTGGATCTTCCAAAAACTCTTTCACTTTATTACTGTCATTAGTCATTTATGGTTTATTTTTCATTTACTATTACACAATTTAATGATTTTAAATATTTTCTGGTATCCTATTTTATAGAGCATGGAACAAGTTACCTGGTTTGCTTCAAAGCTCTTGTACATTAAGCTTGTTTATCACTTTTTACACCTTTCTAATTGGAATATCACTTTATTACCAATAATAATATCTTCGCGGGACATATGTAACATTATTTAAAATGTGTTGTGAATACTATAAACAGTTAGTATTTCAATTTCTTTGAATTTATACCTTAGTGATGTATTAGGGCCTAGCTTGTATATTGCACGTCTAGCTTTTGCTGCATAAACATATTATTTATGTCAACCATATTCTACCACAACAATATGTCACAGGACAATATTAACGGTTACAGTACTCTCAAATTGGATGGGATAGTTGGTTGGAAATCCAGGGATTGACCAGGTCCGTGAAGGTGTCAAAACAATGGGGTTCATAAACAGCTTCAACAAGAGTGGTGTATCTGAAACATTACCTACCTCAAAATATAACAACTATTGTATTGTACATTGTGATGTATTTGTACTATTATAGCAATAAATAAATAAAGAAATCTCGAAACGAACACTAAACCTAAATATACGAGGGGTGATTGATAAGTATCCTAAACGACAAAGAAAAACTTTGATAATTTATTTAAAACAATTTTTTTTATTTTATTCAATGTAGTTTCCTTTTACCTCAATGCATTTAGTCCAGAGCTTCTCCAATGTTGTTAGACTACCTTGTTAAAATGTTTTCTTTAATCCCTCAAAATGCTCGTCTACGGCGACAATGACTTCAAAATTTGATGAAAATATTCGGCCACCTAAGCATTTCTTGAGATTATATATAATAGGGAATAAGTGGAAGTCACACGGGAACGGGACCTGAGGAATATGGGGGATGTGGTAACAATTCGAACTGCAATTCATGGAATTTGGCAACTGTAACCCTTGGCGATTGCACAGGTGTGTTGTCATGGTGGAATAAAACTTTCTTTTTGGCTAAATGAGGCCGTTTCTTTCGGATTGCTTCACAATTTTTTTTGCAGCATACTCTCCATTCATTGTTTTCACTCTTTGCAAATAATCCACTAAAATAATCCCTCGAGCATTCCAAAAAACAGTCCCCATCACTTTGCTGGCAAGAAAACCGTTTTTGCTTTCTTCGGTGCAGGTTTTTAGTACACTGCTGAGATTGTTCTTTTGTTTCAGGATTATAATGATGTATCCACGTTTCATCTCCTGTCACACAACACCACAAAAGCTCGTTTGTATCACGCTTAAATAGCGCCAAACACTCCGACGAATCGTCCCCTCGACGTTCTTTGGGTTAACAGTGAGCAAACGCGGCACCCATCGTTTCGGCCAGTTATCAATCAGTCCTGGTACCTGGCCTAACCTTGTAACGAACACCTGCCAGAAGTTGTTTTCCACGCATCAAAACCCCCTAGATGTTGCCTTCTATTTAATATCACTTGACCTATTACAGCATAATGTTTGTTATCATATAAAATCCAGTTATCATGTTAAGCAATGAATAGTGAAGAGTCGTGGTCATTTTAAGGATTCAATTAGTAAAAAGCAGTATTAAGAAACCTAGTTTTGATTTTTGACGCGTCCGATATACCTGACGTTATGCACAGCGGTGCATTATTTCTACTTTAGGGTGAGATAAGGCCAAATAAATAAAGCTTTAAAATTTATATATTTTTTATTAGAAAATCAATTAAATTATTTTAAAATATTGTGATGAAGACTCCATTACATGTCAAGACATGGAGTACACCGGGAGATGCGATACAGTTCCATGCGCCACAGGAAAGGTTCGAGCCACACACCTTCCAGATACAAACAAAGACTAAATCCATTGCATCCATTTTTTCTGGCTAGCAACCAGCGGTTCACGATCGACACATCTGAAAAGTAAGTAAATATTGGCCACCACCACTTTCCTACGCGCATTCTTGTACGTTATTACCATTCCAGGGACAGAAGTACATCGTCCTTCGTTCTGTAATCGCTGTGCCCACGAACTTCCTTCAAAGGATAGTTCTCTACAACATTGGCCCATGGTCCCCATCGCATTGTAGCAACTGTTGCAAATGTGTAAACAATGTCTACGAAAAAGCTTGAAGTAGTCTAAAGTACCTAGGCAGTTCTAACTTTCTTCCGATGTCGGTTATCCGTGCATGTTTTGCCAATTTGATAACTCTTTTTTTTTCCATAATCGTCCTTTTTTGCCTTGTTTGATACATTTTAGTGGCTGTATAACGGTATTTTAGTGAAGAAAGCAGTATATTGTCCTCTACACTAGAAGATGGTGAAATATAAACGTTTGGTTTGGATGGCCGAGATGGCACATTCCCATGCATGCGTATTTGTAATGGTCGTGGTTCACGTCTACTTTGCAATGAAGTGCGTCCCAAATGATTTCATATTCATCGTCAGACTTATATCTTTTCGATCGATCAGACGCTCTGTTCAATAGGTGGTCAACTTATATCAAGAGTCAATCCATCATTCTCACTTTAGCATCACCATCAAGCTCCAAAAACCAAGGAATCACTAAAGCCCGCAACGCACGCACAACGTCCGTCATATCGGACGCCCTCAAATTCAGCAGATATAAAGCGAAATAAAAATGTTGGCGTAATATAAAGCTTATGTTTACACAGGTAGCTCATATTGCAATCTATAAAATAGATCTGATTAAATGAATATTGTAAGAAGTTGGGATTTAGAACAAAAACTATCTTACCTGTTCTTCAAATTAGCCCGACCGCGATCTGCCATTTTTGAAAATGACAAGTGACGAACGTAATATTGTACTTATTATATTATGACAGCGTTGTTTTCATAGTACACATGTTGTATGACGTAAAACAATCGACTTAATATTTTTTTCGGGGAAAAGTATACAATACACTTAAGTCCGATTTATCGGACGCAAGTGTATTGTATACTTTTGCCCGCTATATGGGTTATAATGGGTTAATGACAATACCTTCCTGCATAGAGATTCGGTCCCCGAGATCGGAGGAGTACAGGTGTGGGATTTGAAAAATCGGATGTCAATTTTTTTTCTTCAGTACACACGAGAACAAGAAAACCTCACATGTTAACCATCCACGAGTCTGACCAGCGAATAGACATGAAATATATCAAATTGACAATACAAAAATCTATATCAAGTAGCCAAATCTATCGACAATTAAAGACTGCCGTCTAGAGTGTCAAACGCTAATGATGTCATTGCCCCAGCGATTTAGGAAGTAGATTGTAAATGTAAACAATCTTTTGGCGAGAAAATTTGAAGGTGATAGGGTTTTGAATCGCGAACATTGCGACGGATACTAGAGTGGAAAACTGAGCACAGCGATCATTGAAAGTACCAAAGAAGTAGAGTGTTTGTTACTGGAGCAAAATACTACATTAGTTAAAAAGTTTTTTACTTTGAAGTTAATATGAAGGCGAGAGAGTATTTTGTATCGAGAGCAAAGCGAAGGATATTAGAGTAGAACCTTGAGCGCAGACATTGTTTCAAAGCACACTATTGAAACTTAAAAAAAAGTTTCTCTAAAATTATCGGTAGTCATCAAAAGGCTCCTACTTTTCGTTTGCTCTCTTCTATTATAAAAAGTAGCCGTTATAGTTTCCATACTCAAATTAGGCTAAAAACGGATCTATCCAATGCGCGGACCCGACAATAGACGCAATAATTAAACAATAGTAATGTTCATATAGGATTCAAGGGACAGGGACCCTGCTATTACGAAAACATCGCTGTCCGTCTGTCCATCACCAGGCTGTATCTCGTGAACCGTGATAGCTAGACCGTGGAAATTTTCACAGATGATGTATTTTTGTTGCCGGTATAATAACAGATAGTAAAAGCAGATGATATAAATATAGAAGCGCTCATATAAGAAACGCGATATTTTGCCGTCTTTTTATAGTTCATAGACACACCACATGGCATTCGTGTGCGATTCCGAATCGCACTCGGCTGTTTTTCTATTTCCCGAGGGTATGGGCTTATGTACTGCCACCTGTGCTGGGTAGTGAGATAGGATCCTAATCACCAAGTGTGTGGAACGCGATTAAAATGATTTCATACTAAAACACTACAGGTTACTGAGTTCACCTCAGTATACGTAAAATGTCGTTTTAGCCTCGCCATGTAGATAATATGGAAAGTGGCAAAATATCCACCAGAAAAAATGTATGTATCCTTAGTCTGGCCATAAATAATGTTAAAATAAAAAATATTACATTTGAATTCGAAAACTGTCATTTTTATACGATTGTTCATGTGTTTTCTCATTTTGGCGCCAATACATTGTACAAATACATATTAAAACGGAACAGGACAGCGAAATGCAATTTTTAAAACTCCATACACTTGGTACAAGCCTAAAATTTGTGTACCGGGCTATTAACAGGTACAATGAAGCTTCCTCTACTTGGTCTGGCCGTCCACGTAGTGTTCTGACGGAAAAGATGCTCAAAGCATTAAGGGAAAGAATTCGAAGAAATCTTGTCCCTAAGCAAAAGATTTTATCTCTGGATGGTAGCACCTAGAACCATGTCGCGTACTTTAGGACACTTTGCAGCCTATAAGAGTCTGGTCATTTCTTAACGGATAAATTAAAGACGAACAGGGCGTAAAAATCGAAACAACTACTGAAGCGGACGCAAAGGGAGGTCACAGAAAAATTTTGTTTACGGATGAGATTTTTTTACAATTGAGCAACATTTTAACAAACATAATGACCGTATTTATACTCAAAGCTTCAAGAAAGCTCAATCAGTCGACAGAGTGCAACGTAGGCATTGTCCGACTTCAGTGATGGTTGGGTGGGGTGTTAGCAATGAAAGTGTGACTGAGCGATATTTTTGTGTAAAAGATATCAAAACATCGGCTCAAGTGTGTCAAGATACCATTGTTGAGAAGGTAGTTAAACCCCTTAATAACACCATATTCAATAACCAACTATGGCCATTCCAGCAAGACTCGGGACCAGAACATAAAGCTCTACCCACCCAATCTTGGTTAAAACGAAAGTTCCGGACTTGATCAGAGCTGAAGACCACCCTTCATCTAGTTCCGACCTTAAACCGCTGGATTATGATTTATGGTCAATTTTAGGGAGAACAGCTTGCTCTAAACGCCATGGTAATTTAGAGTCCCTAAAACTATCCATACGATTGCCAATAAAAAAATTCCCTATGGAAGAGTGCGTGCTTCCATTGATAAGTGGGCCTCTACGTATAAAGGACTGCATTGCAGCCAATAGGGACCACTTCGAATAGGCTTTTTGTATTATTAATTTGTCTACTAAACTAACAAAACATTTTTTTTTTAAATTGCAAATAATACTTATTACTTTTACAGTGTGTTTAGTACCTTTGTTACAATATTCATGGCAAGGTGATTGTTATAAAAGTAATATACCAATTACGGATTAAGCGCGAAATCTCAGAAACTTAACACCTACGTACTTGAAATTTGCATGTGGGTACCTTAAACTCCACCCGAGCCATCTCCATGAGGTTATCTCTTAACTATATTTATTAGTGAAGGTAGTAAAACTTTTCTAGCAATGTCCGTTCCGCACCGCTGAGCTAAGTAATAAACAAAACTATAAAATGGTTTCAGTTTTCATTTATTCGCTGCTCGGCGAGACACGAAAATTTTATAATAAAAGTGAAAGATAGAAGTATTTTATTACTTTTATTGTAAAAAAGAAGTCTCTGAATTAAACACAAAAATGGATTTTTACACCATAACACAAAGGAGCGAGTGTTCGTTTGTGTTACGTTGTAAAAATCCGATTCTTTCACTAACCTCATACTATAAAACGAATCATTAGCATAGCATATTTTTAGCGGGTCCGATTCGTTTGCAATGCTGCAATAGTATACCTATTTTCCTGTTGTATAATCATGTATAAATTATGATTTTGTGTTTTATTGCACCCTACAAAATGGATGAACTTAAAGAAAATTTTAGTAACCTTTCCTGATTATATGTATCGCTTGGATTCAGGTTTTTATACTTGTGTGGTGTGCTTATGTTGTGCTAATCATGATTATTATATGTTATCCTAATTGTGATTATTATGGAACTTCCCGAGCCCTGTCGGAATTATTGTGAAACCTCCCGAGCCCAGTCGAAGAAGACAAAGAAATATGTTTTTGTTTCATATAACCTATTTTAATTTTATAACATAAGTTATAATCGAAATTAAGAATAGTCTGCCTCGTGGTCTTTTTTTTTTTGACGCGGGGAAACCGCACTTACGCGCCTTCACCGGTGTGTGGGACTCGCGGCACATGATAGTGCCGAATACCCACAAAAAACCACCGCGAGTGCCATCAGTGCCACCCTTGGTGAGGTGCCCAGGAACACAATCATCAGGGCACCTCGACGGCTAGTCAGCCCCCTAAGGGACCAACTCCACCTCCACAGATGGGTTTGCCCAGCACTACATGAAAACCCCACCGACTTTGAAACAGTGCAATGGGGTGAGGTTCCCATCCTCGCCCCTTGCCCCATGCGCAAAAGCGCCATCTCCTGTTGCTCTTAGGTCCCTTCTTCTGAAAAGAGGGTTACCGAGAGCGATTCCTCCTCCTGATCTTTAAGCCCCCTCTTCCTATAAGGGGGGTGCAATAATCCCCTCGGTTCATTTGGCTTCGCCTGGGTTTACCCCAGGCTACTAAGCCCCACCGCCACGATGAGGCTTGAACCATGGTGTGGTGCCTCGTGGTCTTGCGGTAAGCATGTTCAACCACAGTTAAGAGGTCCTGGGTTCGAGACCCGGGTCGATTCGAAGTGTTATTGAGACTTCAATTTCTAACAACAGTCCCGTAGTCAAATAGTTGGCGGTGTCACACTCCCGAGAACGTTAAGCCGTCGGTCCTGTGCCTTATTTCACTCCGGTCGTGTCGGACTGCCGTCCCGTCGGAATAGGAGAGAACGGGGAGCGCACTTGTGCCGGCGCACACATTTGTGCACATGTTCTGCGCAGTTGGCTCGTCCCTGTAAAGATTTCGAAAT
>JAFELO010000508.1:629289-688092 GCA_017140195.1 Eumaeus atala
GTTCGAATCCCGCCTAGGTCATAGATGTTTATATATGTATTATATGTATTTCTAATATAAAAATCTTTAATAATGTTTCTTAAATTTGTAGGAGTATTAAATATATTTCCGTTGTCTAGTACGTGTAACACAAGTCCTTACGGTGCTTACCACAGGACTAGGCTAACGTGGTGTGAAAAATTATCTTACACAAAAAATATTTTCATTTATTAAATTTATTGTAATCACCCACCCGTTTATTCGGACAAATAAATACCCGATCTTGGCGTTGCGGTATTTGCTTGAAGAACGGACAAAAATAACACTCTCATGACGCTTGTGGAAAATCTGTAGGAATTGTGTACGTGTTGATCAACAAACAGCACGTTGTGTATCATTTATGGAAGTGTATTTAACACTTTCATAAGCGAGGGCCAAGGGACGTTTGCTTGTATTGTTTATAATGTTCCATTTCCAAAGGGTATTAACCGAACCATATTAATAACACCCCGCTGTCCGGTTTCCGTCTTTGACTTTGTATCTCATGAACCGTGGTAGCTGGAGAGTTGAAAATTTCACGCTTGGTGTGTTTCCGTTGCCAGTATAACAACAAATATTTAAAAAACAAATTGGAACCCAGTCCAGCCAGTCCGTCTAGCTCATGTTAACTTAAATAAAATAGTAAAAAGGCGGACGACCGGACAAAGACAAGGCGCGGGACCGAAGACTTTCGGTGTTCTGCCGATATTTAACATTTTATCTGTAACCCACATACGTCCGTTCATCTAATATGTGGAAAGTCCAATCCAGCCACTATTATTTTATTCGATCCGGATTCATCGCCAAGGGTGCCCTCTTTATAAGAAACTCTATGGACGCTACACGTTGGCCCATATCGATAATCCTTTTTTTATTGATGCGGGGAAACGTTTTTACGGTATAACCACCGCGAATGCCATCAGTCTCGTCATTGGTGAGGCGCCCCGGAACTACAAATCATCAGGGCGCCACTAAGGCACCTTTTATTATAAGAGGGTACAAAGAGCAGCCCCCTCAGTACAATCTATACCGAGGGGGCTGCTCTGTGTACCAGTCTTTGCTCAGTAGTCTGGGTTCACCCCAGGCTACTGAGCTCCACCGCCATCACAAGGCTTGAACCATGATCTCCCCCCTTGTTTTGCCTATGGATAAACGTGCTAGATCCTACTTCTTACTAATGCTGAAATGAGAAAGCTTGAACGTGTGTTTGTTATTCTTGAATGCAAAACCTATTTAATAAAAACGTACTTCTGGAATAACTTGTTTTATCCGTATAGAGAATGTTCCCTTCTCCTTATACGCAAGCACAACTGCGGGGCACAGCTAGTATTTCATAAATGGGTTCCCTGCGTGAATAAAAAGGAAATGTCATTAAATCCTCGTTACACATTTGACTACAACTTTATTAATGACCCCTATAAATATTTTATTGCGTATCTGTTATGGACAGGGCATTCAATACTATTGAATTAGTATGGATTATCTTGGATCGTGAATTTGTGGGCGGCCGTGGCGTTATGTAACGAAAAGCGAGTTAGGTAGGAGACAACTGATGCTAACCCATTGCATAAGCAAGGGTTGGAGTACGCAGGGAACGCTGGCTACGTCTAGCATCTGCCATTTCCCGTTCTTTCCGAAGCCGGGTGTTCGGCACCTGACCCCTTGTAAGTGCCTCGGCGTTGTCGGGGTCACTCTAAGTACCTGCCTGTCCTGTCGCTGATTGATCTGAGACACAAAACACTTTCTCGAGTCTAGGACAGCTGAGTCCAGCCCTGGTTGCCTGGTTGGGAGGGCGGTGCACGAAGGCGCTGCGACAAAAAAAATCTTGAATCTTGAATGATTTTGTGGAATACTGCCACCCCGACATCTAAATAAATAATACACTAAGCCATCCTCGGGAATAATTCTATCCATTGGAGAAAATCGATAATAAACAAGGAATTATGGGTACTTGATTTATAATAAGTATAAGTTGCGCTCGTACAAAAATGACTTGATCGCTGCGACAAAAAGATCTTGAATCTTGAATGATTTTGTAAAATACTACCACCCCGGATTCAAAATGAATAATACACTAAGACATCCTCGGGAATCATTCTATCCATTGGAGAAAATCGATAATAAACAAGGAATTGTGGGTACTTGATTTATAATAAGTATAAGTTGCGCTCGTACAAAAATCAGTTGATAATCTGTCTTAGTGTCTAAAAGAGATTGGATGTGAACAGGGATGATATTTCTCGAAACGGTTCTGTCGGGAGCGCTACGACTGACGGCGTCTAGACTAGACTTGGCGACGACTACTACTGGCACTACAACAATTATTTCTTTGTTCACTCCTTCGACCTAAAGTGCACCTGATTAACATGTTGTTTTTTATGAGTATAACTAGTATTTTTGGGGTATGGTAGATCTTCCATGGCTTTTAAAATCTTGGTTTCTTCTACTTCCTGTTTGCCTGGTTAAGTTGACGCATTTTTAACAATATGCCTTCTATTTTTTTGTTGTCGCAGATGTTGGCTGTGAAATCTAGACATATTTTAAACTCTTTCGAATACGTACGGATAATGAATATGATATAGGATAATTCGAATATATGAAACAAAGTAATCAAAGTGAACAGAAATGGATCGAAAATTGAAATTGATTTGTTTGTTTACACGGCTTCTTACGTCTGAAATTATGAGGCCGTTATTGTTTATTTGTGGTTTTTTTCGCCGGAAATTATGAGGCTTGGAAACTGGTGTCTTATTCCTCATACATTTTTTTCTTCCAGGGATATATACTAACAAAATTGTGACTGGCAGATATACGTAAATTGTAAGGATTCTATACATAAATAATCAATATACATGTAGCTTTATGTATGTACTTTTACGTACATCACGTAACAAGTGCGCAATAAATTTATGCAACGACACTAGAAGTAGCTATTTATACATTTTTATTCTATAAGGGAACACGAGCCGTGAAAGATCCTTTCGACAACTATCGAGGCCCTTAGTGATAATAGCCCATAATTGCTATGCAGATGCACACATCTGTCACACACAGTCCTACCTCTACTGCAAAGGGCCATCAATTACTCGATGTGTCTTCCCAGTCCAATTCGACTGCAATGCAGCATAGTAGTAGTTTGACGACCGGCTGGCTCAGTTGGCAACGTGGCTGTTAAGACCGTCTGTTACGCCAGAGGTCGCGGGTTCGAATCCCGCCTAGGTCATGGATGTTTATATAACTATTATGTGTATTTCTATAATAAAAATTTTAAATATATAAAATTACTTAAATTTATAAAAAAATATTAAATATATTTCCGTTGTCTTGGTACCTGTAACACAAGTCGTTACGGTACTTAGCACAGGGCTAGTCTAACGTAGTGTGATAAGTCCACAGATGTTATAGTACTAGCTCTTACTAGAACATCAATTTCCCAAAGAAAATAATAAGAAACATACTTCGCAAAGTTCCCGAGTGCATTTTAACATATACATTTTTCATACGCTTTAATATCACTCGTACAGATATCGATGCTGAACGTAACATCTGTTGGGAAGTACTCTCCACCGCCAAAACATGTGCTGTGTATTCACAGTTACAATAACAGAAGGAGCGTGCTTCAAATGTCTGTGGCGTATACAAAACTAATACGATTTGATATAACAAAACGAATCATCCTTACAATATTACATTTTTATGCGGAATAAAACCGCACCAATTGTGTTATAAGATTGCTTAGCTTACAGAGCTATTATTATGAAATCCATATGATCATCAGGCTTTATTCGTCTCCTGCTGTCTCTTTATTTCCCGAAATCCCATAATCACCTGGTATTAGCAGTAATTTTTTAAGTTCATAATAATTGGCATTCATAATAAGGGGCAAAGAAAAAGTGTTTAATTTGCAAACATGAGCTTATATTTAAATTGATGGGTTCCGCTGGGAAGAAATTCTGCTCTGTAGCTGACAGATCCGGAGGTACATCAACATGACAAATCTCTCTTTTTAACAATAAGCGGTTCCTTTACCATTGACTTGGTTGTCATTCTCGTAAGCTTTAACAGCTAGTTCAATGCTATCAATTCAATCCTAGAATGATCGGTTACGTTTATTGTCTCGTAGAAAATAACTTCCGACCATTAAAATGATTACAGTCTTACAACAAACGTGTTTTATTGTTGCTTGTTATATTTATTCTGTACTTCACGACTGTCTAGCTGTATCGAATGTTTACGACAAAAGTTGATATGTTAGCTAAAACTGGGACTCACACATATCAAAGTATTTTATTTGCGAATATCAATGAATCGGGGCCAGTGTCTTTCTCTTTTGGTTTGTTGCCAAGACTTTACTTTCCTAAGACCTGTCGGCACACCGGGTAACACATTTGTTTGCTTGTGCACTAATACCTTGAAAACTTACAATTGTATGTATAGTGATTTATGGCTTTGGAAAGAGAACATCGGGTAGTGCGTAGTCCCGATTTTCACATTATTCTTAGGTTCCAACTAATTTAAAGTGTATTTTATCAGTGGCATAACAAAATGATGGACAAGCCGGTAAAATACCAAAGGCCCCCATGGAAGAGGGCCCCTTTTTCCCGGAGGATACTAACATATATTGATTTAGCTTCTTCATGGTGGTCCATCTGGTGACTTTGCCCCGGGCCTATCAAATATAAGTTCCTTGAAGTGTTCCAATAATCTCACGTGAAATTGGAAAACTAAACTCCTATTTCATTAGAATGAATTGTTCACGTTATCAAGACTAATCTAACGACACTTTATACGGTAAGATCTACCAAATAAAGTACTTTTTAAGGCACAGGTAAAGTCTACCAAGCCGTGGGTCCACAGTCCCACGGTTTGGTAGACCTTACCGTAGGAAAGGAAAGGAAACAGAGCAAAAAAACATAAACTCGAAAAATGTTATACTCCTGACGCATTCGTGTGAAAAGTATACGTTTTAACACTAGACACCTTAAAATTTTAAATCGTTACGGCGGATGCGTTAAGAATATCAGGTGACTCACTATATGAATCAACTAAATTGTTGCTAAAAACTATGAAAGCTAGAATAGTACAGACGATGCGAACTTAAAGTAGTAGCAAATTAGCACTCTTAGTTACAAAACACAGAGAGCCTCGGTGGTTAGCGCTTCGGGCTACTACTCAGGTGGTCTAGATTCGCAGCCCGCCATGTACCAATTAGTTTTTCTAACTTAATTACAATTTCTGAGTGTTCTTACGATGAAGGAATAATCGTGATGAAACCCCGACTCGTGTATTCGAATTCGACCTAATCTAGGATTGGGCCGGGGTTTACTTCTGTGTTGTAGAGGTCAGGTGGCAGTGGGTTTGTGTATAAATTGTCCAACGACGCTCTCGTCAGATCCCCTTGATTAGGTAATTAGGTAGACGACTCCGATATCATCTGATGCGGAAACGGGATAATGCTAGAACGAACAGAAGGTGCTTACCTTTAACATGTGTTTAGTAATTTACCTTCTGTTTCAAATTCTTTCTGTTTTCAATTATGCCAGCAGAATCCATATTTATCAAGGTTTTGCAAGTTTATCGTTCTTTACTTATGGAGTAAAGTAAACATTCGGAGCATTATGTGATAACCGGTGTCCTTATGCCAATGTCAGAGCCAGAGTCAGTCAAAAGTTAAACAGATATGTTAACTTTACTTACTACTTCAGCTCCTTCCTCCAAATGGATCAAGTGGGTTCTCACAACATTTATATGAGCGAGAGGTCTTGCTTGACTTGAATTAGTCTTGAAATCTCTTACAAGTAATACTTTGAACTACCACAACTCTGAATACCGGCAACTGTAGAAGTGCGGGGAAGTCGAGCGATTTTGTCTCTTATCATTCATTTTGGAATTAATTATGAGATTTCGTTCACATGATTATGAAGTTATAACTATATTTGGAAATGACAAGCATTGCATTTTCTAATCAACCTTTTTTGGGCGGCCGACAAAGGCTTTGGTGGGTGCCATTGTTTTTGGTATAAAAATACATATGAACTACCGCTATCAGTGTGACACTTTAGCAACCCGAATAAGCTCAGACAAATCTACCGCTATCGCAGTGCCTATCTATGGTAGTAATAGGTATCCTGATCCTTTTCAGTGAGAAGGCCTTTAGCAATTTTTATTAGTACCCAAATAAACATTACCCATTTTGTACACACCGTTAGGAAATAAAAATCTTTCAAGCACCTTCAAAGATGCTGGAAAGATTTTTATATGTTGTTATATCATGTTAATGAAGTAATTATGAAATACACCGTCCAATCAATATGTAGGGCACAGAATCTTATTAAGCAGATCGATAGCCAATAGTTAATGTTGGTATGCGCGTTGGACGGGGAAATTACTTCATAAGCTCGTTAAAATAGCTCGGCTAGAGCTTTACAACTTTTATGCCTGTGTTTACTGAAGGCCCGCACCAAAATAGGATATTTCAAAACACACAGTTTCAACACTGGATGTGTTCTTAACGAAGATTTATGATCATTATACAGGTCCAAACATACTGGCACCTATTAAAATTCTTCCTGTTTGTACTGTTAATTGTACCATAAAAAGTGTGAGGCTATTTTGTAATTGTATAAATTGTACAATTTATTGTGAGAAGTGTGCGATTGCTGTATTACATCCAGAATGGGCGGGCACGAACGGGAAATACACGCACACATGATATAGATAGTGACAAGTTATAGTGCTGGATTTCCAGATTGCCAGAAGTGGCTTTGGCTAACTCTACTTTTTATGGCTCCGTTGCCAAGTGGCAAAACCCGTTATAATTTTATCATGTATGCCACAGACGTTTTACTCGGTGATTCTGGGTACTGGATGCTAGAAATTTAGAAAGCAGGTGTGTTTTGTTAACCGCTCAAATGGTCTTGTATGTAAAAATAAAATGATTTTTCGTTTGTTGGACGGAACCCTGTCGTAGGCGCGTCCGACACGGCTCCATCTGGTCTTTTTTCTTATATTCGATTCGAGAGCTTTAGTATTTAATATACATTTGTATGCGTTCTTTAGTTTTTAATGACTATTTTGAAATACATTATGTTTTTATATTGATAATATTGCTTCTCAAATAAAGTGTTTTATCCTCGCCTTTCCCCCGTGTCAGCGAAAATACGATGACATTACAAGCCCCCGAACAGTGCTTGAGCACCACTCCATAAGAAAGTAGCTGGAATTTAAGCAAGGGAGAGAAATCGTGTGCCAGTTGTGAAGCGAAAAGCGAATACCTATATATATTTGTAATTGTGGTATGTGTTATGATATCACCCGTATCGATGTCTTGAGTTTACGCGTATGTTCATCCGTGAACATGGCTTCTGTAAAGCTTCTGGAACATCAGGCTAGTTCAATAATTAAATAAACCGTGATAAAATCCGTAAAATTTTCTGTAATCACACTTATGTTTAACATATATTGGGATAATTCTTCTTCATATCCTAAAACCAGACTGGAAATTTCTTAACAGTTCAGCATTAAATTCTATTAGGCTATTTTCACGTGATGTGCGCTGAAGAGGCAAAAAAAACTGCTTCTACGTGTTCTGTTATCGATTCTAAGAATCCCTAATCAATTGTTTCCGAATATCTTACATGTGAAGACTTTCATCCTCTTTAAATGCATTATGTGAATAGATAAAGGTTAAAGTGCACATTCGGAGCTTTGTGATGTCTAATAACCCCCATGCACTTCACACTCTCATGTATCATAATAAGATCCTAATTCTCAATATTCCGTAACTGATCCGTAGAATAAATGAGCAGGCAGGAAATAAATGCCAGTGGATATTCCCCTCGTGATAATAAAGGGCGCAGTGTATACTCTATTTGTGACAAAGACGATACTGGTGCTGAACACTTGAAGGCGGCTCGCAAACGCAATTTACGGCGCTCCGTGTTGCAGTAAATAAACTTATCGGCTCCGCTGGACATGGTTATGTACAAACTAGACATATTTTTGCGCAAGGAGGCGGAAGGCATTAGAAATAGTAGCCTTTTCAGTACGTTAGTGACTAGCAGTTTCCGTTCGTATAAGAATTTAAACGAGGGTTTTGACTAATTCTTATCCGAACGGAAACTGCTTCTTAGGTCCGATAATAATAATTGTTATTATTTTTAGTTCTTATTTAGGTGACAATTAGTCATTTAATATTATATATATGTTTTAACATAATTTATTAGCAGCGTTTTTTTTTCGAGCAACATGGATTTACCTATAAGCTTCACCTTACTTAAGTTAAACTTGAGAGACTCCTGAAGTTAGCGATAAGATTCATATATTCTTTGTGAAAATATGATCACATTTCCGATAATCGTTCAAGACTCAAGTGGCTCTCGATTCGTTTTCGCCGGAATACTCGGATACTGTCGCTGCTGTATACTGTGCTTCATATCCACAATACCTCAAGCAATTATTTTTTTAATACGCAATTCTGTGAGGGCATAGCGTTCTAATGACCAAATTACCCTTCACATGCCTGTCCACCACACTTCCTTTTACAATTGTTCTTTTACAGTAAAATCTGTAACGTTGTGGGATGCCCCACCAGTCAATGTTAGGAATGCCAAAAGTCTTAATTCTTTTAAGAAATTACTTTTAAAAAATATTACATTAATAACGCCATAAATGGTTAATTATATTTAGTTTATATGCAAATTTAAAATTTCAGCATGCTCCATCTGATTACACTTTTACATGTTGATGATTATAATGGCATAGATTAATTATAATAGTACCTACATATAGCATTTGTCATTTATGTTTTGTGTTTATATGTAGTTTTTTTTAGTCCTTATTCTTTCTGTTATGATCCTACTCTGTAATATAAGTGTATAAATTGACTTTATTTTGGGTTGTCTGGTAGGAATCGCTATTGTAGCGATAAGACCGCCGTTATGTACACTAGTATATAATTTAATTTTATAATTTCTTTGTACCTAGATATTATTATAACTACTTGTGTGCACAATAAAGTATATTTTCTTTCTTTCTCCCTGTTTCACACCATTAGGGGTCTAATAGCAAAGTAAAATGTTCGTGTCATAATGTTAGTTGTTACTCCTTCGAAATGGCTTTACCGATTTTTCATCAAATTTGATATGCACATTCAGTAGGTCTGAGGCTGAGAATCGGCTACTATATACTTTTTATAACCCTGAGTGATAAGGGTCGTTCACCCAACCCGGCAAAACAACGATTGCCAGGTCAGCTGGTGTTATATAGCTTTTAAAATTTACATAAAAATTTAAGCAAAATTTAAAATAACGATTACAGAATCGCTTATAACAGCAGCATAAAGTAGTTTTAACGAGGCAATAGTTACATGTTAGGGGTAATTACTTACACTAAACTTTACTGTATAACTTTACACTTAGTGACTAAAGTGGAAAGTTTCGAGTCACTGAAGCGATTCTTTGTGTGTGTGATGTGGTTACACTTGGATTTAGCTGTTAAAAGATTTAGCTATAACCTAAAAATAATCAAATGGTTGATATGATTCTTAAATTGCCGCGAAATCGTAAATGAATTTGTGTCAGTCCGATTTCGGACAACTCAGTTGAATTTTCGAAAATCTAGCTTTGATTCCGACCTCGTTTTGATATGCCAGGAATCTATTTTGACCTTTTTGAATATAGATATTTCCAGGGTTCTCTCTATAATATCTGCTTACACCTTGAATAACTTGTCAAAAAACGCGTCCACACATAGCGAGTGGCTTTGCGAGGCAAATCCCTCGGACGAGCCCTCGGTTGATGTACATCCAAGTCAGGGGGCTTACCCATGTCCTGTCGCTTATAGATCTTGGACACTCCACCATGGCGGCTGACGGCACTCGCAGAGAGATACATTCTTCCGGCTTACCCGGGGCTGGTTTGGGGGTGCATAAACCATTTTCCCTGATAAAATAAAAAAGGAGTGCTTACCCACCGGTCGTCATTAACTGGAACGAGTTAATGATGATGAATATGCTGATACTTTATTTACCATTACAGTGGGCAGTGGCATGTTGACACATGGGCCATATGTTTTTATTACAAATGGTAATGTGATATGATGTACAATGTACGCCAACGTATGACGTCTGTTCTCTCGGTTCGCGTCGAATTACCATTCCATCTGAACGAGACAACGAGAGAAAAGTGCGGTTTGTTTATGCAACAAAATACGTCGTGTGCTACGAAGGCTACATCTTCAGTCAAGGTCCGTCTCTATAGAGACTAGTTGGGTAACAAGTAAAATTGTTAGTAGACTAGCAAGTGGGCTGGGCCGGGCGACTAGTCATTTGCCTGGACAGTAGTCTCGAAACATACTGAACTGAGCTGCAGAAGCGGTACAATGAATGTTAATTATGACATTTTCAAATTATTATTGACGTGGGGAGAAAACTGGTGAATGCCAATAGCGTTACCAAAACGAGCCCAACGGAAGATGAGAGGGAGATATAAGTTGTTGAATATGGTAAGAGCTACGTTTTGTATCTCACTGTAGGGGCATTCTCTTAGAGTCAGTTTCGTATAAATAAGAAGTTTTACATCGTGTGGTTCTAAAGCGCACTCGTTTATTTCTCAGTAATAGACATCGGTTGTATATCTTCTATTTACTTTCGTTGCTATATTGCAAGGCGATAGATTCTTGTGGAAGTGCGCGTTTTATTAACTTTCTCCATCTCGACCTCAAACTTACTTAGATTGTATTGGGGTCAGGTGCTAGTCTACTTTATAGGGCACCAGCGCAAGATTGTATGTCTAAGGGAAACTCAAGTGGCCCTATTAATGTTCATACCATAAATAATAAGAATTCATATTGTAAAGCTAAGTAATGTTTTTTATTTCACTCGCTTTTATCTTTAGAATGCTCAGGTTTGAAAAATACTTTCTTTTTAGATAGTCCGTCTATCGCTGGTATATAGCGCACAGCATCCCGGGGTACGACTATGCTCAGTATACATTTACGTGTCTGACAATGAAATGTAATTTTTATGTTCGGTACAAAGGGTTAAGGTACAATCGCTAATAATTTGGAAGTACTAATTCTTAGTTACAAAAGTAAATTACTAACAAAAAAACTATAAGGTCAGCGGCGATAAATACATAAGAGTCTACTCACAGCAATATACTTAGCAAGCCTCCACAAATGCATATATATATCTTAGTGTAAAACAAGCCCATACGGTACTTGTAGCTAGGCTAACGTGATGTGATAAGACTACAGATATTATCATTATTATTAAACAAAAATAATTATCTACTTGTGTAAAGTGACTAACCTACGAAAGCATAAACAATTAGTGCAACGGGTGCTTTGATTTCATCACCCCATGCCGTACCACTATCCGGAAATGATAAATTGCACGAAACGCGATAGGTTTTCTTGATGCCGGTGGTATGTACATATATAGGCGAGGGGGACTTCTCTGTTAGTGATAATAACAAGCTAACCCCTAATCCTTGTGATTATCGTATTTTTAATTTGATTTAATTTTATTGTTTATTTTTATTTTATTTACCAGAAACATTTTACACAGTTGATGTTACAAGAGTTGAAATGTCCAAAATTTCTTCGTTTGACATGCAAATGTTAAATAATTTGGTGCTCCGTAGTTTCATCCCCTTAAAATCTATCCCAAAGGAACCACTATTTTATTTATAGCTATATAAGTTTAGAGTTAAGTTATATAAATTATCATCACCTGGGCGGATATTTTCTCGACGGATTAGTAAAGCATCAAAAACCATTCAGTGATGTCAAATAAATAGACCAAAGCAGACAAACAGAAAAGATCTAAAAACTGTTGTAAAATGTTCTGTTATCTATTTCCTTAGGTATTGGTTTTTTTTGGCGCTGGGGATTGCATTTGTCCCCATGTCCCCAGGGTAGGGAGATCTTGGTATATTAGATTCGAGGGTCGAGAAGCGGTTCCATCTACTGATTAAACCCCATTGGTGTTTCTCTTCATCCGCCATTGGATTGGATATATCTATAATTTCTGCTAGCCGTCGACGTTGTTCTGTCATAAATTGAATTTAATGTCATGGCAACGTGTAATGTTTACGAGGCCGCAGGTAAAATTTATAAATTTTGCATTTTTAAATGATGTAAATCAATGACTTTTTAGGAAAACGAAGTGTTCGGTCGACCGTTCACCAGGTGGAAAGACGATCTCCGAGCGATAGCCGGTCCGGGATGGATGCCAGTAGCAAATCGGCCGTCTTGGCGTTCATTCAAAGAGGCCTATGTCCAGCAGTGAACCGATAAGGGCTGATAATGATGATGATGTTGAAGCGGAAGAGTGTGTTTATTTGAACGCGCTTATCTCAGGAAGTACTGGCTCGATTTGAAAAAAAAATATTTTTGTGTTGTCCATGATATAGAAACATAAACTGTAATAAGGCTATAAGGCTATATACCATGATGAATGACTTTTTGCTATATTTTGTAAAATATCCGTGCAAGGCCGGGACGGACTGCTATTGCACATATATAATTATTACTTTCGTCTTTATTATTAATTAATTTATTTATAAACTATGTACATTGACGTAGTAACATACGTCATAATACGCAAAGTGTGTTTGTTAATAGTTTTTTTTTGTAACACGGAAGTGTTGATGTCTTAAGTTTACGCGAATGTTAGGCATTACAATAGAACTACTTTTACGGATTTCATCGTGGTTTATTTAATTATTTATCTAGCCCGACATTTTATAATTCTTCGGGTACTTTTAAAAACTGGGTACATCAGGACATCTGTCATCTCAGTCCACCCGTTACCATGGTTGGCTGTAAAGCCTCTGAAACGTCGGCCCAGATCAATAATTAAATAAACCGCGATAAAATCCGTAAAAGTAGTTTTATTGTAACACGGAAAAGGTTACAAATAATAACGCTTTTAACATTCTTGTAAGTATTTTGTTTGCGTCACCTCATAGTTTATACATTTCAAGACCATCATATGTAAAAATATAGTTATGTGCCTAGTACATATTATACATATACATAACTAGTCATAATAATATGACGAGTCTAAGCTTGGGAAATCTAGACAAAATTCTATTATAGAGATCGCCAAAACCTGGCGTGGAAACCTGTTTAGCGTTAACTAAAGACGGAACTCTTATAATTTCCTCGATCGGACAGACGGTTTTTTAATAGCACAGGGAGCAAACGAGAAATCTACACCTATGGACGAATAACGACGCGCATAACGCATCCGCATTATTCTTGTTATGCAGATATGTTGCCCCCCTTTTCTGCCCCTCTGGAATCGCTCACCGGAAGCTCACAAATTGCACAAAACGCGACAGCATAGCTGTCACTCTAAACTTATACGACGATATTATGTCGTTTCAGATCAATCAAAACGACGCGCTACGCATGGAAAGAATATTTGTCAATATTAGTAAAATGATAATGATGATAAATTCTAAACACCAATAAACATATGCGGAGTGATAACGAAACAGAACACCGATGACTCATTAATTTGTAACATAATGACTATAATTACTGGTTATTTATTGACGATTCGTTTTATTTACTATTTTCTATTATATGCCGATTGACGTACTTATTTGCGTCATAAGCATGTGTATGTTTTATTTTTCTCGACAGTAAAAACATATGACTTGATATATGTATCTCTCCGTTATATTTTTTTGCCCCGTTGATTTGATTGTTATTTTATTAATGATTATATGAAGATGAGTCATTAAAAAATTGACAATCAAAATAATGTAAACATTATTTTTATATTATTTTAAATGTTTTTAAACTTAGTTTGGACACTGTTACTCTTTTTACTGTGACGAAGTGGAGAAAAGCTATGTGCTTGGGACCTGGACAAGCCACTCCGTTCACACATTAGGCTCTAGGTGATAGGTTTTGGACACAATTTAGGTTACACTATTTTACACGCTAAACATTTTTAATACAGTTTTGAGTGAAATTATTTTGATTTAGTTACAGTAATATTTTAGTAAAAGATAGTGCCATGTTGTATTAGACTGGCACGGCCGGGGAGGTAGCTGTCAGTCACGTGATACCGACGTAAAGTGGCGCCTTCGCTGTCGCGTTTCATGCGGTTTGTGGGAGCCGATAGCCCATTGAAACGACGGAGGAAAGGAGGACAACGTATTTGCATAACTATTATGCGCATATTTATAACTATAAAATGGCTCCGATTGCTCTTTTGCCCCGTATATAAAATAAAGTTATATTGTAAAGACGTGAAAGTTTCTGGTCTTGTTTAATTGTAGGGGTTAATCTTTAAAAAAATAATCCGATTATGAAAATTCTTTTTCGAGCAGCTATTCACTATTCAGGAGTGAAATCTATAGGTATGTCGAAGTAGGATTTTCTAAATCGCCGTATTTCATAGTTTTTTTCGGCTAGTCATATTATACCACTTTTTTTTGACGCGGGGAAATGCATTTACGCGCCTTCACTGTCCAGTGGTGTGTGGGACTCGTGGCACATGATAGTGCCGAATACCCACAAAAACCATCAGTGCCGCCCTTGGTGAGGTGCCACGGAACAAAAAACCATCAGGGCACCTCGACGGCTAGTCAGCCCTCTCAGGGACCAACTCCACCTCCACAGATGGGGGTCGCCCCGCACTACTGGACAACACCACCGACTTTGGGACAGTGCATTGGGGGTGAGGGACCCATCCTCGCCCCTTGCCCCGTGCGAAAAAGCGCCTCCTTTAGCTCTTTGGTCCCCTCTTCTTATAAGAGGGGTGCAAAGGTCCCCCTCGTTTCAATTGGCTTCGCCTGGGTTCGCCCCAGGCAACTAAGCGCCACCGCCACAACGAGGCTTGAACCATGGTGGGGCGAATCAATACGACTACGATATACGAGGGGTGATTGATAAGTACCCAAAACACAAATAAAAACTTAATAATCTATTTAAAACAATTTTTCAATGTAGTTACCTTCTACCTTGATGTATTTAGTCCAGCGCTTCTCCAATTCCGTTACACTAGTTTGATAAAATATTTTCTCTAACTCCCTCAAAATATTCGTCTACGGTGACTACGACTTCATCATTTGATGAAAAACTTCGGCCACCTAACCATTTCTTGATATTCGGGAATAAGTTGGAGTCGCACGGGGCCAGATCTGGGGAATAGGGGGGATGCGGTAAGAATTCCAACCGCAATTCATAGAGTTTGGCAATTACAACCCTTGACGAGTGCACAGGTGCGTTGTCGGGGCAGAATAAAACTTTCTTTTTCTTGGCTAAATGAGGCCGTTTCTTTCGGATTTCTTCACAAAATTTTTGCAGCAAGCTTGCATAATACTCTCCATTTATTGTTTTGCAAGTAATGCACTAAAATAATCCCTCGAGCATCCCAAAAACAGTCGCCATCACTTTTCCGGCCGACAAAACATTTTTGCTTTCTTCGGCGCATGTTTTCTACTCTCAGTCAACTGTTTAGATTGTTCCCTTGTTTCAGGAATATAATGATGTATCCATGTTTCATCTACTGTTCACATAACGCCGCACAAACTAGTTAGTATCACGCTTAAACAGCGCCAACCACTCTGACGAATCGTCCACTCGACGAAGCTTTTATTTAACAGTGAGCAAGCGCGGTACCCATCGCGCGCAAAGCTTTTTTATTCGCAAATGTTGGTGTAAAATGCGGAGGAAATGCTTGCCATCTCTGCTATCTGCCGCAACTTTAAGCGCCAATCATTCAAATCGATTTTTTGAATCGATCGAACCCCAACTCTTCCGTTATTGTGTATTACACCAGGCCATAACTAATGTTTGTTATCTTACAAAATGGTCAAACGACCGACGTTTGACCCAGTACGAGATCACAAATTTTATCGATGTTTTCTTTCGTGGCACAGGGTACAGGATGTAGGCCTTCCACACCTAGGATCATCTTTAATGCTCTCACGACCGCGCTTAAACTCAGCTACCCACTTCTTGACACTGGAATACGATGGAGCAGACTCACCCAAAGTGCTCACCATATCTTGATGGATGTCTTTTGGTGATAGGCCTTTTTTATTGAGGTACTTAATGACTGCAGGGTGTTCAATTTTGTCCATTATTGAAAATTGCGTCAGATTGCTTCAAACAAATAATCACAGAAAATTTATATTGTGCAGTATCGGAATGAAACTGAGCACAATAATTCAATCTGACACATACTAACAAATAACGGTAGAATTAAAAAGATGTCATAGCCATGTAGGTTAGGCCACGAACTTTTAGATCCGCCCTCTATTATAAGTCTGGACTGTATTGTAGCCCCATACATCTGGCTAAATATAGTTACGGGCCGTCCTAGCGTTCAATAAAGTTAGCGTTAGATGAGCACTGGGTGGATTATAATATATTTTCAACAACCGTTTAATGAAATGAAATTACATCCAGTTTTAAGTTAGGTTTTGTTTGCTAAATGGAATGTTTATATTATGATTAATGAATATCTCAAGCAGGAGCAAAACAATGAAATATTTTACCAATTTAAAATTATTGACAAAATGCTCCCCTAAGAGCTCCATAGATCACGGATAGGTATAGTTGAAAACGCTATCAAATCAATATAATTTAGTATTTGGTTTTGGCTTTGGATTAACGAATACACATGAAGATATTGCCCGGCTTTGTGAATCTAACGTAGGATCGTCTAGGTTCCGTGCGTTTAAAAAACTTTTAGGTATATAATGGTTAAAAATTACATTGGATTAAAATAAGTTCGACCACAAAAAATATACAATTATATTTTTTCCTTTATAGTATGATTACTTATTTTATCTTTTAATTGTTATTAGTAACAAAATGCTTTAACTCTTGTGTTACAGGTTACCTATTATTTAAGGAATTTTGTGAACAGACGTCAGATGAGCCAGTACCACAATTAAAATTTTATGAAGAGGTAAGTACCTAATGTATAAATAGCATTAATTTTTAATCATTTAAGTTATTTTTTTTATTACCTTGTTTTATTTAATACTATAAAATAAAATATTACGATCCGTTGTCATAGTTTTAACACGGTTAGTTCAGTAATTTATGATATAAAAATATGATTAGATATAAAAATATACATGTGTAATACGTATACGCACTCGCTACGGCACCGCGTCTAATAACTAACGGTAGTTTCCAACATTCCTTTATATATTCATCCATGCATAAGACTTATAAAAATGTCCTATCTCCAGTAGCCGAAAGCATGGACCAATAGAGTAAAGAAAACGGCTGATAGGTGAATGGGTTTCGATAGGAGTGCGCTAGACATTTCACTTTGAAATTATTTTGTGTTATATAAGATTCCCTTATCACAAGGTTTATCATCTCGGAATTCACTGTCATTTTGTTGTCCATCCATCAAAGAGCAATCACGACACATTTATTTCGACTTCATATATTTGAAGTTGTGGATTGAGGCTTTCTGATGAATGTAAAACTGAGCTCATGAGGTTCCGTGATCGAGTTCTGCCTGGCTCTGCACTGTCGGACACCACGCTGGCGTAAAACCTACGTGACTGAATACGAAGTATCTTAAAAACATCTGTATAAGTATTTAACAAAACGTGTTTTGCACACAGATAAAATTGTTCGAAAAGCAAGAATGTATTGACGAACGACGGAGGATTGCGAGAGATATTTATGACAACTTTATAATGAAGGAACTGTTAGCACACTCGCACGTAAGTATATCTTATATTGTTAAATACTTGAGGACACTCGAACACTTGATATACATGGGAAATTAATTTGGGGATAAGGTTATGGCCGTGAGTGTGTGTGTGATAGTGCCTTAGACCACACGACTGAAGTTAAACTTAACACTAACATACAACAACACAACACATACATCTCATACAATTATTTTTTTTCGGAGGGACCTACTACTGATTGGCGGCGCTTGTCCAGCCTTAACTGTTCGAATGACTACGAAAGACTTTTTTGTCTTCAGGTTTAGGGAAACGATAGGGGGACAGACGGGAGTCTGTCCCCCTATCGTTACCTATAAAGAAGGGATTCTTTTCCCGCATATGGGAAGAGACAAACCGGAATTTTATTGTGGGCGTTACCCTATGGTGATTATTATTGGGACCGAAAAGGGGGAAACGGTCCCCCTCCCCACACTAGGGGTGACGGCGCGCGCACTTTGCCGTTTAATTTGCGGTGTCGTGGATAAGGATAATTGAGCTCGTTGAATGTTTGGCTTATCTGAGGCCGGCCTCCCATTTCATACACTGGTTATGAGCAGAAGAGAATGTGCGCTCGCACTTCTCTATGTTGCCCCTGCAGATTACTACAGGGGCAATGTAGAGAAGTGCGAAGTGTATATTAATACAAAACGTAACTCTCTCTCTCTCTCTCTCTCTCTCTCTCTCTCTCTCTCTCTCTCATCTTAATTAACTTATATTACCCTCTAAACTTCTTATGCACTGCTACGATAGGCACTGCTATGAAAGGAAGAGAGAAAGAAAACGTGTGCTTGCACGTCTCTCTGTAGCACCTTTAGTAATTCTATTTTCGTTTTCTGTAACTTATATCTCGCTCTCGGGTTCCGTTGGGCGAGTTTTCGTAACGCTCTCGTCATTCAATTACCATTAACGCGTGCTTAGCTTCAAAGAAAGATAAACGCCTGTTAAATGAACATCCTACTATTGGATGATTTTTTTTCATTATTTGCTTGAGATATTATAATAAAAATTATAATTTATTAAATACTTATCAAACACTAAAATATTTAAGTATTTGATAACTTATAATTCTTAGTAAATAAACAATTAAAAAAACTAGGCTAAAGGCTCCCTGTGACAACGTGTTGTAAAAACAGAAGTATCTATAATATGTTTTATGAATTAAAAAGATATTTATATACCTGGGACATTCAATATAGAAACCTATATAATTGTAATACCTAGATAGAGCTTCGGAGGTCTAGTGATTAGCGCTACGGAGTCCCACTCGGGTAGTCCAGGTTCGATCCCGGCCATGTACCAATGAGTTTTTTCTAAATTAAGCACATTTTCTCTGTGCGCTTACGTTGAAGGAAATCATCGTGACGAAACCCGGATTCATGTATTCGAATTCACTCCAATCTAGGATTGGGTGTAGTTTCCCTTCTGGGTTGCAGAGATCAGATAGCCGATTGCCGATTGATGTCATCTGAAAGAGAAAAAAGATAAACTAGAAAGAATAAGAAGATATATATTACACTGATAAACTACCATTATCTGGGCAAGGTTCGAATCTTCTGCCCTATGGCGTAACCTACGATACCACTGCGCGGACCCGTCATCATATGCGGCCGTCCCCTTATAATCGTCATCATATATAGGGACAATCAAGCAGTTCTTTTGTTGACTACCGCCTCCCATAGACATCCACACGGTTGCTTTGCAGATGAGTTGCATCTTTCTTCCTCCCCTGCAAAGAGCCACCGGTTACACACAAACCTTTCGCAATGTGTTTGGTAGTAGCAGAGACTCAAAAACACCTTGATAACTATAGCACTTTCACAAGTGTTACACATTAAATAGGTTACAGAATTATTCCTGTAAGGCTTATAACCTTTCTTTCTGTTTGTACCCATTGAAAACTGTTCCTACATTTTTGCAGTGCTTTAATTCGATGTTGCAGTTTCTTTTTGAAAGCAATTTTAAGAAGTCATAATTTATTCTTGTTTCAATATAAAAACAAAAACTAGAAACAGTGTTCAAAACACTTTATTCGGTTACCAAGTTTTCTGCATAGCAGTAAGTTTATTTATAGCGTAATTACAAGTTACGAAATGAGTAATTATCGTAAAAGTACATCACATTTGAATAAGACTTGTATGTTGTAATGTTGACGTGTGTAACTTGTACTTGACTTGTAATTTGAAAATAATGTTATGATGTTACTTGTTATTTTTTTCGCAGATTTATATAAATGTATGAAAACTTAAAGCAATAAAAATTGCATTGCGTGATTATATTTTACGTGCTAATGTATTTTATGGTTATTGTTATGAGTTATAAATATCATATGTACACTCAATGCGTTATGTAATACATATAATCGTACATTTACTCATAGTACCGACTGTGTACATTTTCAGAGAAACACTAGCTAATCGATAAAACGAGATGAAGTTATGTGGGTGATATCAGGGAAGAATGAATGAAATAAAAAAGATTTCATGAAATTTTATCAACTAGGGATGAAACATAGGCTTAAGGTTCAGATGTGACGAGTCCCTTTTGATTGCGAAACTTACGCGAGTGAAACTGTTACTATCTATTTAATGTGCCATAATCCTTAAAGATTAATGATATTGTAAAAAAGAAAATATAAATAAAAATAATATATCACTATCGATACCTATATTATAACTCCAAGTTGCGTCCAGATTATTTACTTTAGGTAGGTACCTACTTAGACTTGAAAGTGACATGTCAACCTATATTTTAAACCTTATGCTTATGAAGACGTATAAATATATTTACTATTGATACAGCAACTAAAAGATTACCATAAAAACGAGAATACCAGTTACGGTATATATAGTATACAAATATGTAAGACCAACGCACACTTACCGACGAGGTTGAGCTGTTTATTTTACCAGTGTTAGTTATTTGGTCCGGGAACTTGGCAGTCAATCTTGATGTTCATTCTTACCCAAGCCCAGTAACTGTTCTCCTGTGTTGTGTTGATGCTCTGTATGCCAGTCATGATCCTCTCTATGGGCCATTCATTCCTGTCAGCTCCGAGGCCATTTAAGTTTTCCCGTGCGCAAAGTTGCCCTCGATGTCAGAGTCGGGGGATGAGGGACCCCGCGGTATTTCTCGCCATGATAATCACAGTTAATAATAATAAAGTAAACATTTTTATATCGGGATGCATCTCTTCTATTTGCGGGAACGAGGGCGCTTTATTAGTATGTGTGTTGATTCGTTTTTCGTTTCTGTATACATATCAACGTTGGGGTTAAGTTGAAGTTAAGTTTAGTTCGTTACCGCAGAGCTTGAAGATAAAAGTTTTCAACCAATGCGTTCTCCCCATGATGACTTACGGGGCCGAAACATGGCCTTTTAAATTAGGACTGGTCCGCAAGTTTGCGGTAGCTCAGCGGGCTATTGAATGTGCTATGTTGGGTGGTTCTCTATTCGACATAATTCGTAACGAAGTCATAAGTCAGAGAACAAAACTATCCGATATCACGAAAAGGCTCGCTGAAGTGGCAATGAGCTGGTCACACACGCAGAAGAACAGACGGCTGATGGCCCAGTAAGGTTCTGGAGTCGAGGCCGCGCTTAGGAAAAGGAAGTGTTGGTCGACCGTTCACCAAGTGGGAAGACGATCTCTGCGCAGTAGCCGGTCCGGGATGGATGCGAGTATCAGGAGGTCGGACGTCTTGGCGTTCATTGAGAGAAGCCTGTGTCCAGCAGTGGACAACGTTAAGTTGGAAAGTAATTCATTTGACTGCTTAAATATACTTTTAATGTACTCAGTCACGTTATCGAGACGAATCTAACGACACAACTTGCGATAAAATCTGAAAAGCAGCTCAGAAATCCATACACATATTATGTTATGCCCCTACTGGCTCAGCCGGATAGAAATACTTAACGAACCCTAGAAAAAAATGTTAATATGCAATTTTATATGTGTGGTAGTGTTTGTACTCATGCGAAACTGACTAACAAGTCAGTTACCAGTTGTCACCGCTCTTTAGTAATAAAATGCCAATAACAGATAACTCTAAAGGTACACACTCAATATATTAGCACACAGTAATCATACTGGTAACCAAGCATAATAGCTGGTTTTCTCATTTTTTTACGAGCTTCAACGTACTGTATCAATAATTATGATTTATTATAGCGCATATTTCACAATCGAGTGCTACGTAAAATAAATACGACGACCATATTTTGTCCTCCTGCAGTCATTGGCTCTCGTCCGCGACTTTATCTGCTCTGTATCAAGAATATTTTATATTTTGTGAGATTCTAAAATCAAAAATTTTATACATCGATAAACGATTCTAAAACCAAGGAATCTTTCATATCGATAAAAGATCCTAGTTAGTGCCCTGCAGAACTCCACTCTTATTATATATAGCCTATAGAGGAAGACCTCTATAAATGGGCTATCTAACACTGAATATCTTTTTAAAGCAATAGTTACTGAGATTGGCGCATTCAAATAAACATCCAAAAACTCATCAGTTTTTTTTATAATGTTAGTATAGAGAATATATTTTTATCCCTCTTTTATCAATATCTCCATACCAACATAGAGATCGTCTTTCTGATATCTATGGTCACCATAAGCAAACATTTCTTTATTCATGTTTATTGAAAAAAAAAACCATCACTGTTAGGTATGTTATATACTAGTGATCCTGGGATTCAAAGTGAGAGTAGCATCAACGCTACCAATTGGTTAGGTAAGGCTTCACTCATGTAATACACTACCAAATGGTTTTTC
The DNA here is from genome assembly GCA_017140195.1 of Eumaeus atala. Lineage (NCBI taxonomy): Eukaryota > Metazoa > Arthropoda > Insecta > Lepidoptera > Lycaenidae > Eumaeus > Eumaeus atala. Next base: position 651,814 of record JAFELO010000508.1, read on the forward strand.
TCCACAAAGGCAGAGATCTCGTCGGCAGACTTGTATCCACATGACTCCCTACCACGAATATCATTTCCTTTGCGACACGACGTTTGCTTTCTCGTCGTTTTCTTCTTTCTTTGCCTCAATATTATCAATATTTGTTCTTTGACATTGGGCAAAAGCCCATTAGAAGAATCTAAGAGTCGATTTACTAGCAGATCGAACTGTATCCTCTTATTTTTCAATATGACAACTTTTTGCTTTAGCTCCTGTTCTCAGAACATGATAGTATAATTATTTATTTCGCACATTGACAGTATCACAGTATATCACAGTAGGAACAACGCCGGAGCTGCTGTATCAATTTACATATTGCATTAACGCGTATCTTAGGCTAATGTCCGATAGATAACTCAAGTGTACTCGACAATGATAACGATTATCTCCAAATATCTGATAGGCTTCGAGCACCCCATGGCGGTTCCAATCTAAGGTATGTTAAGCTTCCTGATTCATTCATTTTATTCGCAAAAGATTACATGGAAGTGAAGTTCTCTATTACAGACGGTGTCTGTGTTCCCCATTTCGCTACGTACCCTGTTGTTATTATACAGGTACTATGGTAGCTTTCTTGTTTACCTACTCTGGTGACATGTTCCATCGTAAATCACATGGTGAAACGGGGCAAGAACATCTGTATATCCTGGTTGTGCGGAGTTTATGGATGTCGGCTAGCTGTAAGTGATCCGGCGTCCCTCATGAAATAAGAAATTAATTGAAAGTATAAATAACACAATAACAAGCATTTTAAAAATTAAAAGTTTTACGGGAAGTTACAATTTAGTCTCATTGAAATTTTAAAAAAGAAAATTGACATGAATTGCTTAATCATTAGTTAATGATTCATCACGATTATGATCTCATTAAAGAATTGAGCCATTCTGCTAGTGATTTCACAGCACTTCAAACGAAAAGATTTGAAAGTATCAAAAGGATGGCTAAATTTCAATTAGATATGAGTAATTTGTTGATGTGTCCGTAGATAACATTGTATCAGCGTTTCCAGAAATTTGTTTGTGTTAAGACTTCTGTTAAGTAGATGCTTTTGGCAACTATCCAACTCGCCTCAAAGCTTTAGTCCCAATAATGGATGTAATATTTTTTATTCGGCGAGGCGATGCTCGGATAATGTTGAATATTTATTAACGGTCAATGTTCTACTTTGCTCCAAGGATGTCAACTCATTTTTATGTTTCGCCGATCCTAGACAGTTTGCTCCTTAATCTTTACCAATAATGTACAGCATATCATTATCATCATCATCTTGTCTTTTTTTATAATTTGCAATAATATTGTAAATGTTAGTGAGAGTGCAATGCAGCTGAATTGGGCCGGCACGACTAGGGAAGTTCCTCTCGTGCACATAAAACCGCTGTAAAGTGACAGATATACCGTCGGGGTTCGTGCGGGTTTTATTTATATAATTATCACGTAACTTTTGATCCAATTCCAAGAGACCCATCACAAGGTCATAAGGCAGTTTCAACAACGACATAAAACAAAAACGCGTGACAGTGACGCAAATGATCACCCCGTTAAATACCTTATGTTTATTGAAATATGTCCATTAGATGTAGTATGGCGATGTGATGGGAGGCGTCTGTGGGTCACGCTTTATATGTCCATTAGATGTAGTATGGCGATGTGATGTGAGGCGTCTGTGGGTCACGCTTTATATGTCCATTAGATGTAGTATGGCGATGTGATGAGAGGCGTCTGTGGGTGGTGTTATATGCTTTCACACGTTTAATCATTTTAATGATCTAGCCAATGCAGGATCATCAGCACCAGCTGCTAGACATTATTTTTTTTATAGTTTACGGGAACTGACAAGCAGTTGACTCAGACCGTTGATAGTCATACGTATGTAAACATCCGCATAGAGTTTCTGCAAACGCGCTGCCCTCCCTCCGCCTTCCACCCAATGGGCCGCCGGAAATACATCGCACGAAGCGCTACAGTATAGTTGTTACTTTAGTAAGAGGCAGAGCCATGCTGCTTTGCAGCGGAATGGGACCGGCACAACCGGGGTGTTACCTCTCGCTCACTTGATGCCGTAGTAAAGTGTCACCTACGGTGTCGGATTTCGTGCAGTTTGTGAGTAGCCGGTGGCCGATTGGGACATAGGGAGGATGGACGGGGTTGGAGGTGGATGAAAAGGAGAGCAACGCATCCGCATCGTAATAATGCTAATGTTCATGGGCGTCGGTAGTCGTAGAAGGGCTCCGATTTCTCGTTTGTCCCCCTATATTATAAAAAAGAAAAGCGAGAGGTAACTCACGGTGGTGACGGCCCGTTGTAGTCGCAATGAAGCTAGGGCAGTGCCATAACCAGGTCGACATGAACCTACAGGAGGCCTGTCCAGGAACTCCTAAGACCGATATTAACAGGGTCCGGTTACTATGCGAAAATCGTCAGAGACAATTACAACATTATGCAACGCAGCAACAGTACTAAAGAAAAAGTTAAAACAATATATTGTGTCAGTTTTAATTCTGTAAAAGGAGTCAACAATTTAGTCAGACTTTTAAGTACATTTATTCAATCATGGTCTCTCCACATTCACAATTATGAACAAACTTAAAATTGTACCAGGAACAAACAATACAGCTTTTAACAAGGGTTAGTAAGAAGTGAGGGCACGAAGTTTTATCTTTGCAGTTGTCTGAGACTCCCTGCAGCAACCTGGAGGTATCCTTTCTATGACTTAATCTCAATCCTCTTAGCCGCAGACTGATTGTTCTTCAATCCTCAACTTCAATAGGGGAAGATTTTGGTGATATCATATCTTCGCATTAAATCTCAATTTAATAACAAAAGGAAAAGGAATAGAGCCCTGAAAAGGAACACACAACCAATAAGATCCCGTCCAAGAGAATGTTGTTGTTTCATGAGTCAACTGAAATCATGAAATATATAAACTCGGTTACAATAAAATAGAATTTAAAATCCAACTTTCACACGTGGCATATACTATTCAAACTAACTCGTTAATGATACGGTCTATCAAATGAAAAGCAATACTGATCATGTAAATAATACTACTATCAAAATGCACACATAAGACAATTAAGACATTTTAACATTAACAAAGATTTTTTGATACATAAAAGATATGAAACATGGCGTCGGCAAGAAATCATGAACCCACCCTTTTATATGTAATCATTTATTGTTTTCAGCATATTTCGTCAAGAATATATTATTTTGTCTAGAATACATAGGTTCCCGGACGAAAATAAAAAAACTATTTAATTATCAGTTGGTGTCGGCAGATAGCGTCAGCCATCATTCCGTCCTCCACGTCCAGCGAAAGAAAAGTGTCATTTCTTTGACACCGAACACACCCTCAGTCTAACAGTCAAAGATGACAGATATACTTTTTTATAATGTTTTAAGTAGCCAAATATAATTGCTACAGTATGTTGGAGGGTTGAAAAAAATAAAAAATAAATAACTATTGCAATATAATCCTTTAGTTATGATAAATTTAATTTATTTCTTTTATTTATGTTATAAGTTATGTCATTCGAATAAGTTAGCTACACCTATTTAAAATATAGTTGATAAAAAGAGCGTGTCTGTCCATCAAACGTTAAAGTTTTGTATATGTAAATAAAGAAAGGAAAACTAAAAATTGCATTGATGAGAAGATATTACGAAGTCAATCGGCCGTTGGAAGTAGGTAGTCGTATGTAATAGATAATATATAACATTATATACTTACCTTACTTATGAGGTAAATCTTACAAATGTTACAGGTAAAAACTACAGGGACAAACGGATTTGGATGAAGTTTGACACACATGTAGATTTTTCTATCCCGATAAACATAAACCTTGGGATAGATTTTACGCGAGTGAAACCGCGCGGGCACAACTTGCGATTGACATAACGTAATTGCACTCAACGATCGTTATTATCGGACTATTAATAATTGAATCCCTTTGTGTGCTCAGCCGTCGATGTGTCGCGATGTTGTGGTAATTATTGATGCCACTAACGGCTGATTTACACAGGGCCACTAGCTTGACTTAGCGCGAGTGTCGGTTACTATTAAAGTGGCAACTTGCTAGGTAGTACACAGCACCAAGTAGCGCTTTTAGAAAACCTCATTTTTCTATTATTTTTTTCGGTGTCGCCAATGATTTTCTATTGTCAGCTAAATTTGAAATACATTTATTTACTGATTGTACTTTGCCCTTTAGAAATTGATTACTTTCCCTATCAATTGTTATAACATTTTCTACTCGAGCTGTCAACTAAGATATGTACGTCATTTGACAGTTTCTTCTATTGGAACCTGTGTAGATCGAGAAAATAATAATTTATTTATTATTTATGATCGCAATAGGAAAATCATGAGTATAATTATGTGATGAGAGAAATATAAAACTCCGAATTTAAGACAAGACAGCGATATGGCCCTTAAAATCATCACCACTATCAGCCCTTATCGGTCCATTGCTGGACACGCATCCGCTCCGGACCGACTACTGCACGGAGATCGTCTTCTCACCTAGTGAACGGTCGACCAACACTTCTTTTTCTTAAACGCGGCCTCCACTCCAGAACCTTACTGGCCCATCTGCCATCTATTCTTCTGAGTGTATGACCAGTCCATTGCCACTTCAGCGAGCTTATTCCTCGCGTGATATCGGATATCTTAGTTCTCTGCCTTATGACTTCTTTACGAATTCTGTCGGACAGAGAAACACCCAACATAGCACGTTCAATAGCCTGTTGAGCTACCATAAACTGCCGGACCAGCCCTAAATTAAAGAGGCCATGTTACGGCCCCGTAAGTCATCACAGGGAGAACGCGTTGGTTGAAGACTTCTGTCTTCTAGCTCTGCGGTATGAGAGATGTGAGAATGTGACGAAGTTTCCGGAATGCTGCCTAACCCAACTAAATTCTTCTATCGGCTTCCTTCTCGAAGTGACGTCTACTTAATTGCAATAGTTGCCCGAGGTAGACGTATTCGTCTACGACGCCGAGAATAGCACCATCGACGTTGACTGGCCTAGGGAGAACGTGTTTGTTGAACATGACCTTTGTCTTGTCCAAGTTCATCCTAAGGCTAATAATTCGGGAGGATTCATTTTGGCTGTACAACATTTCCTGCAACCTCTCCAACGATTCGACCAACACAACGATATCGACGGCGAAACCTAGGTGTGAGATGTATTTGCCGTTTATATTCATGCCGCATTCAGCCCAGTTTAAACACTTAAGACGTCATTAGTGAACAGTTTCGGGGAAATAACATCCCCCTGTCGCACTCCTTGATGCCATTGGATTGGCCTTGTTTTACCTCCCTGAACCGGAACGAACATAAAAGCGGCGTCATACAATGCTCTCAGTGCTTGGACGTATCGCCAATCGACCTGACATCGCTGTAAATCTTCCAGAACAGCCCAGGTTTCGACAAAGTCGAAAGCTTTTTCATAGTCCTCAAAAGCTAGGCACAGAATCTGATTGTACTCGTGTGTTTTTTGTACAACTTGCCTTATGGTGAAAATGTGGTCCATGGTGCTAAATCCTCTGCAAAGCCCAGCCTGCTCCGTTGGCTGGAATTCGTCAAGCTTTGTGGTGAGACGATTTGGTCAAGAAGTGGAATTGATCTGTAATTTTGAAGAAGTGTTTTATCAGCCTTCTTAAAAAACAAAATAACGTCACTTTCAAGCCATGACTTGGGAGGTACGCCCCGCTGAAGACCGCCCCTTGGTCCACCGTTAACGTGGCCGGTACCGTGGCCAAGACTAGCGGAATTACCGGGAACTAGGGGCCGAATTCTGCTGTTGTCGTCCATTGAAGGTAAGTGCTCGTGATTGCAACGCTGAACAGGCGGATTGGCAATCGCAGATGAGGTTTCGGACCGGCGCCACTGCTGCCTGTCGGCGATCCGATTGATGGTACCGCCATCACTCGGCGCGACCGCAGTCCGGTACTCCCGTCTCCTTCACTGTTACTATGAAGCAGACGGGACACCAGACAACAAGGTCGCTGAGACCTCCTAGATTTTAAGAGGCTATTGCCCTTTGACGACTTTTACGTCACCCTAGGCTTGGATTGAGGGTGAGGGTATTCTTAGCGCCTCCACACAGCCAAAAGTTTATTGAAAGGAAATTGGGATTGTTTTTTTACACTATTTTCGTATAGTTTACGTATTTTTATTTTTTAAGCCTCTTCATAAAGAAAGATCTATTCGTAGGTATTTATTAAGTATGCGAGTGCCATTTTTAACAATAGATACAATTTAAAATTAATAAATGAGACGGAACTTATAAATTTTTTTAAAAACAATTCGAGATTCCAGTATCCTGTAAAGTTACAAAAAAAATGTTACTGGGGGTATTTTCAGGCCGCCCCCACACAGCCCTTAAAATACAATATTATACAGAATAATTAAAATTTGGTACAATATTTTTGTTCTGAACAACCGCCGTGTTTATATTATGAAGGACCAAACAATGTGGTGGAAGCAAGACAAATCTATAAGGATATTGGGTCGGCACGACTGGGGAGGTACCTCTCGTTCACATTATATCGGCGTAAAATGACAGCTTCACTGTTGCGTTCCTTGCGGTTTATGAGAATCCGGTAGCTCATTGTATGGGAGGAAGAAAAGAGTGTTCTCACGCATTTGCATAAATATTAAGCATATGTATTGTGCGTCGGTAGGTTATCAAAAGGCTCCGACTGCTCGTTTGTCATTTTATAATATAAAAAAAAACATTATAATGTTTTGAATTTTTTCCCTAACTCGAGTTAGACTCCCAGGTACTTTAACACTGGCTAGCTGACTGTAACGCAGTCCGTGTTTGTGGTGAATAAAGTGTACTTAGTATATAAGTGTGTTGTAAATATGAAATAACATTTCACTGGAGATTCTTGCGTAACCAAAATTAGCTTTTTAAATTCCTGTAAACATAAAATATCTTTGGCGAGTAAATGGAACATTTTAAACGAGTTTTTACAGTCGGGTGGAATTGCTTTCTTCCAAGCGTTGAGTGAAGGCGTATCACTTATCTATCTTAGTGATTCTTCACTGAGTAAAGAATATAAATGATTGTCTTCGGGCGTGTGAAGCGTTGTTGCCTGGAATCACACTTTCTTGTTTAATACTCCAGTGAATGGGTTTGTTTTTCTGGCAAGTTTCGGATATGCCAAATGCTCGATGTTTTGTACAATGTGTGTTATGCTGCTGTCAATAACGCAATTGTTCTTGTGTAGTTGTTAGAGAACGTGGGATTTTTTGAGGTTACATTTCATTTAGTTAGTTATGTTAGGGAAAAATGATGGGAGTAAATAGTCAAGATTTCAGTTCCTCCCATGTCAAAGAAGTATAACTTCTAACGCTAACTATACACACAAATTTGTTTTTATTACTATTTGTAGTGAATAATTCTTAAGTAATCTAGTCTACAAGTCTAAAAAGTTGCTATTTTTTTTTAAAGACACGCAATAATTTGCGTAAAAAATATATGTATCTATAAATTGTACATCAGCACATAAAAAAGGTAATTAACAAATGTAGACCTCCGCCTTTAAGCTTTATATCTCGGAATTTACTAAAAGTTCAGAGTCAGACAGAATTAAAATACCTTCTCTGAAGACTTTTTGTCGGAAATTTGAGAAAATTTATCTTGATTTGTTAATAGTCTTTGTATTACGTGCTTAATAAACAAAATAGCTCTTGCATATTTTAATGAGGATTATGAAGAATTAACAAATTGTTTCGACGTTTAACATAGTGTACTTAAATTGTAGGTTGCAGAGAGCGCGAGAGAGGTACTTGAATACTTTGTATGACACTACTATAGACAAATATGACGGAACTCACCACTAAACCAGTGTATGCAATATTATATTTATACCGGGGCAGTACCTCTTGCTCACTTGATACCAGCGTAAAGTGACAGCGTCGCTGTCGCTTTCCATGCGGTTTGCGAGTAGTCGGTGGCTGATGTTTTGGGGTGATAGGAGGGCATCGCATCTGCGTAACAATCATGCGAATTTTCCATGAGCTTCGGTAGTCATCAAAACACTCCGATTCCCTTTTTGCCCCCTTTTGTCAAAAAAAAAAATGTAAAAAAATTGCACATGATGATGACGTTAGAACTTACTTTAAGAAATCCTCAATGCCTACTTGTTCTAAATGGCATTTGGATTGTAGCCCCCCCCCCCCTCCTCGGCATGTGAGCCGAATATCCACTAACATCCCGCGGCTGTCATCCGCCACCTATTATGAAGTATAATAGTGTAACGCCCTTTTCTCTTATTGATGATATAAAGAACTAACTGTTCCGCTGTTGACTTCGTACGCGTGGATTACAGACAAGATCACGTGTAAGAGTTTTTGTAACTATAACCTATGAGGTATTCTGAAATATAAGCTATTTTATTGCAATGTTTCATTCGGGTCCATTCATTTGTTTTCACGTGTAAAAGTAACAAACATCTATCCATACTTACAAACATTCGCGTTTATAATGTTAGTAGAAAATGTTATCAATAGGGAAAAATACGTTACATTGTTAGCCTGACGGGCAAGGTCATGTTAGCCGTTTTCCTCGGAGGCCTGTATCCTGTTTCAGGTGGTTTTTTTTAGGATTACATTTTTGTTTCATGTTCGTCTTGTATATAGACCATATATAGACTATCGTAAAAACATTTGTACTACTCACAAATGCCTTTAGCAGATACATATTTTGGAAATCCGCAGCGGAAAGTTTTAAATAGACCTTAAAAGGTCGCTAGAATTAAGATTGATAAGAAAAATACAGCAATAGGGCAAGAGTTAGATTCTTAACAAACTGAAGGCATGTTCAAAAATTATATGAAGTCAAAACTTTTTATTGTTTGTACCCGAGGTACGCTGGTTTCCCGACGGTATTTTCCTTATACAAATCAAACAGTCAACACATTTCTAGACATACCTACACAAGTCGGGGAATAAACCCGTATCAAAGCAATTCGAAACGAAGTCCGAGTTTTAAGTCGCAATTCCTTTGACTCCACGATGTTTATCTCGGGTAACTTAGATAGAACAAGCACTAAAAACGAGTACACATTTTGAAATCAATTAGAGCGAACGACGTCGAGTCTGCATTTCAGCAAGATGCCATTTGAGTTACGTTTGTATAGCTAAAAAGAAACTTTCGTAGAAATGTTTGCGTTTGCGAACTAGACGCTAGTTTTATAAGTACATATTAAAGTATTTTGTACAATTTTGTTACAGGATTATTCAAAAGAATGCGTAGCACATGTACAGAAATATTTAATGAAACACGAAGTGCCACCTAATTTATTCGAGGTAAGTTTAATAGTTAAACATAATAACTTTTTACAAATCCACTAAGGCTTTGAGAATGAATTCTGTATGTATATATATATATATATATACATTTTAATGTACAGACTAGACTTAAGACAAGCGAAAATAACGTTTGACCCAAGTACACAATTGTATTGCATTACTTTAAAATAGATCGATGTCCAGTATTATTGGCTTTATTCCTATGATAAATATGCAATACTAGGCTTATAATATTTTAAAAGTGTTGGGCTTAATAAAATACCTACCTCTTAAGCTTTAAACCTCACCGCCTTTGAGCTTACCTTAAGATTTGATTAAAATTATTTGTTAATCTGCGTATAAATATTTTAGCCTTATATTGAAGAAATATTTCAACACTTAAGAGGCGAACCCTTCAAAAACTTCTTAGAAAGGTAAGGAGAGAATTTCTTTAATTTATTAATTTCTACCGGTTAATTACCGGTAGTATTTATTTGTAATATTTATTGGAGTGAAGTTGGAGTGGTGTAAAGTTGCGGATCAAAATTATAGACGACCAACCAACAAATTAGAAATTAAAATAACACGGCTTTAGAATAAAACTTACTTCAAATACAAATATAATTAAATATGAAATGCTGTATACAAAATCTCGAATTACATAGATGGAGACCAACTATTACATAACTCATTTATTTTTTACTTTTTTTTTAAGTTTAATTACACCGAATTAACGGACTTTGGGGCTGAAATTTTAAAGGATTTAAAATTAACGCGGTCTCCGATCGCCGCGCACTTCAATAGTTTTAATACTTCAGTGCAAGTGAATTTACAATATACTATATAATTGTTTTATAGCCGTCTAAACGTTCGTCACCCGTGACTATCCTCTGGGTTTACCGCTGTATTATGAGCAATATGTATTATTTCTCTTTCTATGCAGGGAATTGCAGAAAGAACATCTAATTTTTACGATTATAAAATGTCTAAACTAAAAATTAACCATGTGAGAGAATTGATCCTAAATGATTCATCGTCTAGTTTCATTTTATGTAGTACTACAAGATGATTTTCTTAAAATAGCTGGGAACCCAACGGTATCATTATCAGACTTTATCCTCCCACGCTGAATGTATATTTATTTCAATAAACAGTGGGTGTAGGTTGTGGATCCTATTGTCCAATTTGGGTTGTTTGGGCTCCAATACATTTGAGAGGTTATTGTTATATGTGTACTTTCCCTAAGCAGGTCTGTAGATGTGAGGGTGATTTTCAATATTGTTTAATTGTGTACATGTCGTAGTCGTATTGTACAAATCGCCGTACAATATTACGCCTAGCCATTTTCAAAAACAGGGCCGTTTCGTTTTGTGGCGAGCCAACGGTTAGCCGGTTTGCCATTGCGAGACGCTTTGAATATGGCGACTGGCGTTTAGCCACATTGAATATTTTGATCATAGGCAGTGATAATGGTCGACACAATTATCAAATTAGTGTTTTAGCGCAATAAAAAAATCGATACGACTTAGGGGTCTTTAAGAACAGAACATGCTTATGCCTTAAAGGTCGGCAACGCGTCTGTAAGACGCCTAGTCTTGAAAATGTCTATGGGCGGTGGTCACTACAAACCTCCTCTTTTCCCCGTTTCATAATAAAAAGAAAATAATCTTTTTTTTGGTTGACGCGGGGAAAACCGGCCTTGGGTGGGGTCCAGTGGTGTGTCGGAGCATGATAGTGCCGAATACCCACAAAAACCACCACGAGTTCCATCAGTGCCGCCCTTGGTGAGGTGCCACGGAACAACAATCATCAGTGCACCTCGATGGCTAGTCAGCCCCGAAAGGGACCAATTCCACCTTCACAGACAACCCAGCACTACAGGACTTTGGGACCCATCCTCGCCCCTTACTCCGTGTTCAAAAGTGCCATCTCGTGTTGCTCTTAGATCCCATCTTATAAGAGGTACCCTCTCGGTTCCATTGGCTTTGCCTGGGTTGACCCCAGGCTACTAAGCCCCACCCCATCACAAGGCTTGAACCATGGTGGAGTAAATCTTCAAACCTGTCTGGGCATTTTTTTATTATTTATATTCGACAATCGACGCCATTGTTGTTGTCATGTGAAGCAACCGCGAGTGTTAAAATCAGGAACTAAAACGTGTCAAAGAGGCAGATAGTGACCCACTTCATTCCTATAATTACTTGGAGTAATTATTGGAATGAAGTGTAGTAGTAGTAATTAATCTGAAGAACGTGTAACTCCGAACACTTTCTGTCTGAATTTTACTCTGCCTTATTCAATCCGGCTAGTCGTTTGCCCGCCACAAAACAAAACGGCCCTGTTTAAACATGCCTAGCCGTAATGAAATACGGCGATGTAAACAATCGGCCTGCGACGCATATACATTACAGATTCAGGAGCCTGACGTACTAGATTTTTTAGATCATAAGGTTTCTTTGGTTTACTTTAGGTATTTGGAATCGAAGTGTCATTCTAAAGACTTGCTTTTCTTGCAGTATGTAACATCTGTGCTCGTATTTTATTATAATTTCTTTTTGCAGTGATAAATATACGAGGTTTTGCCAGTGGAAGAATCTAGAACTAAATATACAATTGACAATGAACGACTTTAGTGTACATCGTATTATTGGCCGAGGCGGTTTCGGAGAGGTGAGTGTTGTTAGTTATCTAGTCTGCCTCGTGGTCTAGTGGTACGCGCGATCAACCATAGTCGTGACGTCCTGGGTTCGAGTGCCGGGTCAACCAAATTTTTGTTGGGATTTTTCAATTTCTAATAACAGTCTGAAGTCAGGAAGTCGATTGTGTATACATACACCCCCGCGCCTCGGAGAGCACGTTGTGCCGTCGGTCCTTCGCTCGATTTCTCTCCGGTCGTATCGGATTGCCATCAGAATAGGAGAATGAGAGAACAGGAAGTGCATTTGTGGCTGCGTACACACTTGCGCACAATAATATGTTCTCCGCAGTTGACTAGTCTCTATAGAGATGGCCGCCGTGGGTTGAAACTCGGCTAAGACAAAATTATTATTATTATTATCTAATTAATTTAGCATTAAGTGTAACCGCAACACTTCGTGTTCCCAAATGCGGCCTCCACTCAGAACTTTGCCGGCCTATCTGCCCTTTCTACATATCAGTTCTATACAAATTTTAACGTTTTCAGTAAAAAGAAAAAGGAATGTTTAAATGTTCAATTCAACTTTATTACTCGTAAGAGTTATTGCGTTATATTTCTCAACAACTTTTACATAAAAACACATTAGACGGAGAACAAAAGCAATATAAAGTTTGATTGTGTAGGTCACAACTTGTATATCTGCGAAGTTTCGATGATGAAATGCATCGCATGGCTTATCTGGACACAGACAAAAACATATTAATAACATTCTTATGAATCATCGACTTTATTTAAGATGTCTGATAGCGACGTCTGTAGCCTGTAGAGCGAACTCGCGCTACTCGTAAAGTTTACTTCGTTAAAGTTTAGATAGATTAGTATCATCTATCAATGAATATAAAATGGAGTGACTTCTCCGACCGAGACAAGAGCATTTTATGAGGTAGTTTTTATGACTGTGTAGCAGCCGAATTGTGCCGGCACGCTCGTATAGATGATGCCTTTAGCTCACACAATAGCTGCGTTGCCATCTCAATTCTGTCCAAGTCACTGGGCTTTCATAAACCGCAGTCCATTGGATAGAAGAGCCATCACTTCGTGCCCCTTGTAATCGATAGGTACTTGTGCGTCATGTTTGCCCAATTCCGACTTAAATTCGCCAATTGCATTCCCGCTTAAACGTTTTTGAATTTCATTATATTATTCCCTTATGGTCTGAGCTGCATATGTGGATATTACGTATGACGCATATTGGCACCCCCAAAATTACGAAGCCTATGTCCTAAACGTCATCCAGCTTAGCGTTGTCAACTTTTTCTTACAAACAAATAACCGTAGTTCTGAGTAGCAAAATAAACAGTATTTCATCTACGTATTTTATTTTTTTAAAGAGATTTTTAATGCATCTCGCGCAAGGTATCAATTTAGTGTCATTTTTAAAGCTTCGTGAGCCTCACCACAATCGAAGCGTCTTTTTTTTATTACTGTAAACTATTTGTGTCTTCTCGCAACTTTCCATTAATTACTGAAAAAAACACTTCTGTTAATGCAGTGGTAGCCGGATAAGATATAATTTTAGTTATATAATAAGTGACACATTCGTTTTGAAACGCTCGATTGTGGCTGCGCAGAAGTAAGTGTTCATAATACAAGGTGTAAAAAGAATAATGTAATAACAGTCTGGTTGGCAACCTTACTCTGGCTCATAATTATTCACATATGCCATGCCTAGATTCACAACATGAAATATAGTAAGTTTGCGTATTCATCTATGGTTCTATACTAATATTATAATGCAGAAGAGTTTGTTTGTTTTAACGCGCCAATCTGAGGAACTAGTGGCCCGAATTATAAAAAATATTTTCGTGTTGAATGCTCCATTTCTCAAGGTAGGCTACATACCACGACACTAGAGTAATAGGACCAGAGTTATGCGGGTGATGCTAATATTTTATAAGCACAAGTAGCGTGTGTCACCCCGTGAGAATGACGAGTAAACGGAGTCGACCGTTCAAGGAAAAATGTGTGTCACGCTGTGGATATGTTTCCATTTTACCTGTGATAACTGTCTGTAGATGCTATCTTTTGTTATACTAGTAGCGTGCTACGGTTTTACACTTTAAATTCTAAATTTGGATTATGTAAAAGTATATTATTTGATAGTATTCATGGCAATGGAATATACACATTTTTATAGTGTAGGGGGCAAACAGCCGGAAGCTACTAACGACTACCAACGCCCGTAGGCATCCAAATTATTGTCATGAAGATGTTTTGGACTCCTATTCTACTCCCCTCCAAAGGGCTATTGTATACATAGCATTATTTAATAACTCGACCATTGAACACAGAAATTATTTACCAAATCCGACTAGTCACGGAACTACCAACATGGTTCCGTGACTGGCAAATCGAAATTAATACATATACAACCGCCTTATTACCCTTTTTCAATATATGCCAAAAAGGCCAATATCCTGGTACTGACACTCGACCTCAACAGACTACTAAAAAAAAGTACCTTCACGCCTATTATCCCCGAAGAGATAGCAGAGGTGTGCTAGTACATCCACAACTCGTAAGTCCAGTAGATATACTAACACACCCACGATTAGCCATGGTCATATAATAAATAAATAATAATAATATAGTGTGAAAATAATTATAGTGCACGAGCGTGTGCGTAGACACGAGTGCACCTTCTGTCTACGCACACGCTCCATTTCCTTGTTCTTTCACTCCGATGGGAGGGTAGTCCGACTGGACAGAAATCACGAGGGAATAAATTTATGCCAAATTTGTATGAAGAGCAGGCCAAGTTAACAGAAAATAAAAATAAAAGTGAGGTGAAACTTTGAACACGAGGAAAATGCCTGTAGTTTAACAAGAAGGGCCATTGAAATGAGCTCGTCCTTCAGCTCGGTCATCGAGTGATTAATTCTGTTGTTTTATGTGCCGACTTTTCCTGGAAGATGCTTTAAAAAATACAACTCGGCTAGATGGAGTGGCGCAGATTACGTGAGCAAATTGCAAAGCCCTCACTGATCGAATGCAGGCTCCTTTTTGCTGCGTGTTTTGTTATCAATCATTCTTTGACCATTGGGGAATATATACTTATGTTTATACAAATGCAGGTTCAAGTACTTTTCCCGCTCCCTCATGGTCCACCGGGAAACTCATAAGCTGTAGGAAACACGATAGCACAAGTGTACATATCACGTGAGCGTGAGGTATCTTCCCGACCGTGCCAGTTCAATTCACTTATTTACTGACACCTCTATTGTCTTCGTTTAGGTGTACGGTTGTCGGAAGGCGGACACGGGGAAAATGTACGCGATGAAGTGCCTCGACAAGAAGCGTATCAAGATGAAGCAGGGCGAGACGCTGGCGCTCAACGAGCGGATCATGCTCTCTCTAGTCAGTACCGGGGTAAGTTGTATTATATATTACTTGCGGTGCCGGCCCCAAGTCCCGGCAAACCGTGCCGTGCTCTCTCCCCTCTTTCCACACCTCTCTGTTTAGAGCTAGATTGGGCGAATCCTTCCGAAAGGAAGCTCATCTCGCCACCGCCGACGGGGTCTGCAGCGTCGCCGAAGATTCCGGGGGGAGGGGGGGGGGGTCCAAAGATATGTTCTGTATAGACATCCTCCGCCATGTGGCAAGTGGCCAGCTCACTTACACTTACACACTACTTAACTTATTGTCATGGTAAATGTTAGTTGTCGTTAATTTCAAATCATAAACAGAAAAAGATATAATTAGTATATAGATTGCAAATTTTCAACCCTATTCAAATTATTTCCCGTGCCATTTTTCAAACATATTTCTACATACGAACTTTGGGCATAAAATTAGTAAGGACATAAGTAGACATTCTACATTATAGACTTAATACATTATCGGTACGAAAAGGGCAATTTAATAAGGACAGGGACATAACGAAAGAAAGGAGGGGATTCGAATTGAAATAACAACATTCCAGAATTGGCGTGACCCTAAAGAAGCGACAGAAAAATGTAATAATCTCGTATCACGGTGTTTGTGACTGTACTCGCATGAAACGGCTTGTCTAATTTTGAATGGAAATATTTGTGTTTTGGTAGGGATGACAACAGCGATGAAATTATTTTTCTCCTACCCACACCAAAAGAAATCCCTGTGCAAACCCGTGACAAAAGTTTGAATTTCCGGCGCTGGTCGGAGCGAATTAGTATGTGCAACGCAGGAAAAACACTGCTGCATCTCTTCACGCGACTTTACGACAATTTAGTAATGTCGTCCTTGTGGAACAAAGTTCAACTTTTATCCTGATATTTCTACGGAATGGAAAAATACGACGACGAAACCGCGAAATGCTGAAAGCATATTTTCAAATTTAAAAGCGTAGTGATATTTCAAAGAGGGTTCGAACATTTTCTTTTCGCCATGTTTGTTAATAGGACGCGCATAATTGGGGCGGCGCCTTACTTTGGCACGGGAGGCGGGAGACGAGCTCAAATGAAATTACTTTGACATACAACGCAATCTATATGATGATGGGCAGGTGCAGGTTGCATGCTGGGGAATGGGGTGGGGGAATTAGTTGAACGGAAATAATTATAAAATGGCGATCGCTTGGAATACGAGTATCGGAACTCTAAGAGTGTATTAGCTTATAACTTTGTAATAGGACTAGATTTATGATGCTTTATTATCATCCACGACCGGCTGGTTTAGTTAAGAATCTTCTATTGGTAAAATAAATTCTGTTGGCGAAAGATTTTTTGAAATCGGTCCAGTAGTTTCGGAACCTAGTCAATGCGAACAAACAATCAAATGTTTACTCTTTACGATATTAGTCTAGACTGCCATAGCAACGTGTGGCCTAACCAGCTGAACATAAAAAGCAAACATATAAACCTACTTTTGGGTTGGCCAACCACGTCTATACACTTTATCACTAACTTTTAACACCTTAATGTCACAATGTATGTCCACCCCTCCGTTTGTCTGGTACTTGTGAATTACTAAGTTCACTTACGCGGTTATTTTGCTTTTAGTTAACGTAGCGTGTAAATGAAGCTTCCTAGAAGTCCTTGTCCATTTCACTTTTGAGTTGTTTCAACAATTACATTAGCTTTACTTGTTGAGGCCCTCAGTGGTCGACCCTCGTGGGCATACCTACAGTAGCCACATATAAAACGTATTCGTTTGATATTACATATTTTTAGGACACGATAGGTAATGTAACCAATAAAACTGCAATAAAACGAGAATAAGTTTATGGTACATAGTACAATTCATCGAATTCAAAAAACATGGTTACCGCAGAAAATCGATTTATAGCGCGTCCAAAGACACCGGGCGCATCGGCTATACGGGCGAGAGGAGTAAAATTAGGCCAAATTTTAGATACTTATTTTATTGGACACAGAATCATGTGATGAGTAGGCTCTGTGATTTTGTAGTGCCTTGTAAACCACCTGTAGTATGTATAGCAACTTTACGGAATTCTCATACCGTCAATTCTTGATTTCTACAGTCTAATGATGTATCAGAGCGCGACCAATAATTGTCTTAAATGGTAGTTAGCTTATACCTTTGAGATATTTCCTATATACATCTAGGCCGGATTGCTTGTACTATATAAAAGTAATATTTTTCCAGCCGATATTATTTCTCCTGGCCGATAGCCGAGAGTCGGTCGCTGAAAAAAACTTTGTGGCGTTTTAAAATGAAACAAAAACTAACTTTGCCGTTGATGAAAAATTGTCTCGCTTTATTCACTCGTGTTTTATTTAATATTGGAATGTATTTTTATACTAGGTGAGCCGACAGACATTGCCTATCTGACCTGTATTTTAATTTTTATTGTCATGGTAACGTGTAATGTAATGTCACCTGGTGGAAAAATTAAACACATTACCTTACTATAGGGTAAGGTGAAGTGTCCTTTTTGGTTTGAATTTTCACTGTGAGCTAGTCTTTTAAACATTTATGCTTTCGCAATAGACCTGGGTCAAGCTCGTTTATATTTCCTAAAAAGTAATATTTTTAATTCATTATCTACTTCCCTATAAAGAAATCACAGGCCGTAATACTTGCCCATATCAGGACTCATTTCTGTAAATTTATAATAACTAATTAATTTACACGTGCTCAAGTCACTTACTTTTCGTTTTCCGCGAAGACTTAGTGAAAGTTGCGTTCGGGTATGTAACTCTCGGTCACGGGACCACCGCCAATTAACAGCTATGCTGTCATTTTTGTGCAGTTTGTGTGTTGGCTGTGCGGGCCGCGGGCGAGGGAAGAGAGGTAGGAGCGTAACATGTGTGCATAACAATTATGCTAATTCTGACTCTGCAAGTGGCGTAAGCTACGTAGGCGCAATAAAGCGTTACGATAGTATTACGCTCGATTGCCCTATCCCCGTTTAACGTGATCCCACTCTTTATACTTGTTCATACCTCGCTCGTAAACGATAAATAGGTGCCTTTTGACGACAAACGGTGACCATAACTACCTCTTCACTATAGTTAAAACGTGTTAGAACGGTAAAATCCAAAAAATATTTTTACTTGTGTAGCACTCGAACCCAAGTTTGTGGCTTTGAGCTTAAGTACTGCTTGTACTATTTCACATATGAACGTAAAGTAATAAAAATGTAAACATGAACGTTAAAGTGGACATACCAAACGGTTGAAGACCACAGGAAAATATTTGGCATGGAACTTTGTTCGAAATATGGTGACTAGACACCAGGAGCGCGCACTCATAGCATGAAGTGTTCATATAATAATCATAAATATGGCCACTTTACTATATCTATAGTGTAGCGCGCGGCTGAGATGAAATATTTCGAGCGTGCCAGCTGTGTTCGGTCGGTGCCCCGTTCGTGATGGTGCGCCCGGTCTAAGCAACGGCAGAGCAAGAATTTCAAAGACGATTATGTCAAATTTTAAGTACCTATTTTTTAGATATTCAGACTCAGAATCTAGTACCGAATAAGGTTTTGCGATAACATATAGTTTCTTTAAAAAATCTGTTGCAACGGGGTAAATTTAGTTAAGCTAGAGATACGTATTATATGCAAGTGGCTCGTGATCGTAACCTATAATGCGCTATGGGGGAGACCTGTTTCCAGCAGTGGACGACGTCCAGATGATGATACGAAACTATTGTTTACCACTGCTGGTCTTCTCCACAGAAAGGTTAGGTTAGGTTAGGTTTAGGCGCGCGGTCGATACTGCATCCGAGATACACTACTGGGGATATTGTTAACCGGTTAACGGCTGGACCCTTGCAGCAGTTGTCCCATAATGTGAGTTTTCTCCTGATCTCTATTCACCACGGTGTGAACATTAAATACATTTATAACGATCTGTCTGTTGCTCATTCGTCGCTCACTCTGTTTGTTTATATTGAGCGAAATGAATTTAAAATCGTCCAATGGCGTGCCACGTTGAAGATCACACAGTTCTACTATCGTATAGCGGATGAGATCCGAATATAAATTTATACAACGATTACAATAATTTTACAAACGTTTTAGCTTTTTAGGACTCTGCAACTAAAAAGGAAAAACGGAACCCTTATTAATTACCTTACCGTATGTGCCTGTCGATACCTTTTTCTAAGAAACGCGCGTAAGGGTTAAGCTGAAAAGACTAACCACGAGTGGGGCACGCGCACGAACGGTTTCATACCATGGTCCAAAAACGGCAAAAAAACAAATTTGTGTTACGGAAGCCCCACTTAAATATTTATTTTACATTTACACAAGTATTTGTTGTTAAAGCGGCAAGGGAAATACATCTGTGATAATTTATAGCCAGCACAGTTCATTAGATACAGCTTGACAGACAGACGGACAGCGCAGTCGTAGTTATAGGGTCCCGTTTCTACACTTTGGGTACGAAATCATAGTAAGAGAAAAGCTTGAAATGTCAAAAAGTTACCGATTTCACTAATGTATACATAAAAATACAATTCTGTGGCAAATCAAACAAAAGATACAGCTGTTTATGTACCTAGTTAGAAAAGCAATCGGTTCTGAGGATATCTGTGAAAAGATAGTGGGCTTGGCTCTCTCATCGATAACGTTTTGCATATCTGTCAAGATATTTACGTAGTCTGTATTGTAATGACAGCTATGACGGCTGATGCCCGTGTTAGACTACGGCCCCGAAGGGCATGAAGTGAGGGCACCTTGGGTGTGTATCTCTAGCTTGCCCATTATATATACATGTAATTATACACGTAACACTCCTCACCCAGAGTTCACACAGCCCTCCACATGTCATCCCGACGTAAGCATCAATACAGGTATATAACATAGCGCTGCCCAAAATACTTAAGGTTATAACGAAACATTGAATGATATTTGTGGAAAAAAGTATATAAATTTATTTATTTGTTCAAGTGTTAACATGAATCTCCATCAAAAAGTGACAATACATTCAATAAACTATGATTAGACAGTGGCAGCGAACATGGGTATATATTATTAAAGTAGCGACGCCACGTGGTTTCACCCGCGCTCTCCATCCCTAAAAGTGCATCCTTACAGTAGTCAGTTATCCAACACCATTGGAATACAGACAAGGCAACTAAATAATAATGCTAAATAAGTAAGGTGGATTAAATGATTTCGGGATGGATGCGAGTAGCAGGAGATCGGTCGTCTTGGCGTTCATTGAGAGAGGCCTATGTCCAGCAGTGGATCGATAAGGGTTGATAATGATGATGAAGTAAGGTAATTTTACGGAAATTCACCCGTGTTTCGTAAAATTGGGGACCTGCTTGCCAAATTTCGATTTCGTAGGTAGTAGTGTCTGAGATTTCGTGATTAATCCGTGAGTAGTATTTCGCTTTTGTATAGGTATTTTATATAGGCTTCGGAAATGTAATAACCTACATAACATGTACCGCGGTTTGACCCATGCAACATGATAAAACTCCCTATTATAAATATTGGGGTTATTTCACCCCCTTAGTGTTAACTTTCTATTGATCCTTTCTTACATTTACGTTCTAAAACGAACCTCTGTACCTAATTTTAAGTTTCTTAGTTGGTTCATCTTTGACCTTTGTTGTGTGTCTTTGTGTGTGTATTTTTGTGCGTCCAATTTTTACTAGTCTTGTTTACGTTTAGCATGCTGCGTTCCATACTCTTTGGTATGTTTTAATCTTATTATTATATTTTTCTCCATATTCATTTTTCTAAAAAGGAAACATTTGTTTCTTTATTTGCGTTGAATAGGCTCCGTGACTACTGAACTGATTTGAAAAAAAAAAAATCATTTCATTCATACATAGGCCATAGAATAACGTTAGAGATCAGTGTGAAAACTTCGATAGTCTAAGAAAAAGTGTGAAAAACATGTAAAAGCAAATGCTTATATAGCTGTAGTAATCAAATTAATATAGGACAGAAATTGTTCTGGCGTATATTAAGGCCTAAATTAAATTTATAACATTTGTATTTATATAAATCTATGAAATTGTGACAAATGTGAGGAGATTCTGATTCTTGTTAGCCCGCTGTAATATAAGAAGAAAGAGGTACTTGCATACCTTCATCCTTGTTAAATGTCTGTACCGTTTCTAGACAAAGATTCAATCTATTTCGTTCGCATGTATGAAATAGATAGAAGATACTTGTGGACTGAAAGCGATCTATCTTTTTGGAGGGTATTACGTAATGCCCGTATCGCGTGCTCCGTACAATGTTGATTGCATTTTTAAAACAAAGGGATGCGACTAAGGTTATTTCTGGAAAAAGCGTATTCTACTTTCTTTTGTTTGCTATTCTCACTAGTTTTGTGGTGCCGTTGATTGTAAAATCTTTCTCATATGTTATTTAGGCTGCTACGTTAAAAATTTTGCGGAAAAATTGCGCACCTCTATTTTAGATGTCTTTTTATAGCATGGGGGACAAACGAGAAATCGCCCCCAATAGGCCACCGGCTACTCACAAACTGCACGAAATGTGAAACTTTGCGACGATATCAAGTGCAGGTTTAAGTCATCGCCGATCACACACCGGTTCAACTATGAGCAACATAGTTAAAACAATCGATTTGACAGTGGCGCCATACGAACACGTTGAAGTAGTTTCATGCAGCCGTTTAGAAGCATATCCTTACACAGCTGGATTTATTTCTCGGCAGAATTAGTAAAGAGAAGAGCATTATATCTGTACCTAATAGGATCCAAATAAACTATTACTGATCTCAGCTATATTTCTCACCAGTAGATAGTTAAAATTATCTCAAGTAACAAGATAACAAGAGAGAGAAAATTTTTAGTAAGAGGCCGGCACGACCAGGGAAGTAACTGGCTCTTACATGATAACGCCGTAAATTGACAACTTTACTGTCGCGTTATGTGAGTAGCTGATCGCCCCTTTGTGGGGATAATAATTATGCGGATGTTTATAGACGTCGTAGGAGTATATTTAATTGAAAACAGTGATAATGCAGAACTTATGATCCGACTGAATGTGAATTATAAATCATCGGATAATAAAATATATCGGTCTCTGAAACAGTCTCAGCGCCGACCCCAATGTCACACTTTTAAGTGCGTTATGTCTTGAGATCCCTTTGTTGTCTTTTTTTTTCTTTTTTACCCCCAAGATGGAGATATTTTTTAATTTTTACGCTCCTTTATGTTGAATTGTGAAGTAAAATATTCCAATATATATATATATATATATATATATATATATATATAATCTTCGGGAGTGAATTTTGTATTTTTTTTTAGGAATTTTCATTGTTCCAATTCTGCCTAACATGGCACATCGTCTATGTTTGTTAATTTCGCTTTCAGCATAGAATAGACAGAGATGTTCACTACTTCAAAAATGTTTAATAAGTTTTGAGACTACGATGTCCTATTTCGATCGTGTAGCGTTTGTGGTTTCCCAAATACCTACAGAGCATTGTGTTATAGCTTTTATATAAACATCCAAAAGCGTTGTGGCTAATTCTAAACTTACGATTTCAGTTCGACCCAAATTACGGGCTTAGTGCTGTAACAAATAATGTGAGCAAAGTAGCGGTTGCGTTGTACAATGCTGACCCGATTGCAAGTGCTCAACTACTGACGAATTTCGTTGATTTTTTAATGAAACTGCAAGTAATATGTAGTGTCGTGCAGCAAGAGGCCGTGAATTGGACCGGCATGACAGCTGCAAAGTAACATCTAGCCCCCGCCCCCTCCCCTCCCACGAACAGGGACACTGAAGATGTCACTTTACGGCGGTATTATGTGAGAGAGAGACCTCCCCGGTCGTGCCGGCCTAATTCCGTTGCACTGGAGGATTTAGTATCATGCACCATGCATGGCACTAACTTCTCCTGTGCTGCATGAAACATTTTCTACGTTGTCGTCCTTCCGTCTTCTCCGCATTGGGCTACCGGAAGCACACACCGCACCAAGAGCGACAGCATAGCCCCTACTGTATTTTTGATCATGCGCGCCCAATTAGATAGCAACGCACTATTACGTCGATCAGTAGTATCTCTCCCTTATAACAGTTTACCCGAAGACAATTGACTGTAGATTGCACCATATAAGAATAGTTGCGTTTAATCTCTCAACAAAGAGACATTCGCTTTGCAATGGTTTCCTCAATATCGGAGTATTTCTAGTCCATTCCAAGCACAAAGTAATCAGATATTCCACAATGGAAGATCCACGGCTCCCCGACTAACCTATTGTCTAGTATGGTTCCGTACACAAAAGATGCCTCCGCTGCCCGTCCGTCCGTCTGTGGCTGCATCTCTTGAAGCGTAACCGATGAGAACTGGCCGCTACACAAAATGGTAATATCTAAAAAAATTGTTCATCTCATGCACAATTTGTTCGTCGCATGCACAGTGAGTGCATATGCCCGCAGATGTAATCATTATAAGTTGCCATGCTCGTCTACCAGTCTAGCTTCCGTCGGTGCACCGACGTTTGGGTTATAACGTCGGTGCGTTGGTGCGAAACCCTCGCACTTCACCGGTTTTTATGCCTCATCTTTATTACTGTAAGTTAATACCTACAGTGAACAAGAAATTATACAATATTCAACATTACTAAACATCGTAGTTCGATAAATTCTAGCAGGTATTGACCAGTTAATTATCAATTGTGACAAAAAACATAATTAATAACATAAAAAAAAAACAATTATTAAAACACAAAGTTCGGATCCTTTTTAGTCTTTCCACAATCACATTCGCTTTCATTGCGTTTGTCATCAACCAACGATTAAACATCCGTTATTTAGTATACATCGCGTTTGAAACTAGCGCAGACTGTTGAAGTGAGGCGCACTTCAGTATTTTATTACATCTGAAACGCCAGGAATGATCTCTTTGTTATTTACATCTACGAGACATTTAGTTTGCAATGCTAAAGGTACGTTTACACTGCCACACTATACACCATTTACTTGCAGCGGTTTTCTATATTCTACATATCATCTGACTTGGCTACGGGTCTTCCGTAGCCAAGTCTTTTATTCGGTATTTTTATTCGATACTAACGATCGTCCCCGGCTTCACCGTGTATTAATTGTAACCTGAACAAATTATACAGCCTCCACGTTAATCGCTCAATCCGTGTGTGGAAACAACATGAAAATCTTGTGAGTACATAAATCTCCAGTAGCCTAATGCATCGATAGATTAGTTTTTTTTTTATAGAATTGCCCTCCTATTCTATAAAAAAAAAAAAACTAAACGAGCAATCGGAGCCTTTTCGACGACTACGGACGCACATGAACATCACCACGATCACTATGCCGATGCATTGCCCTCACCCCGCCAACGGCTACTCACAAACCACACGAAACGGCGGTATTATGTGAGCGGGAGGTATCTCACCGGCCCAATTCCGTTGCACGTCTCTTCCTGAGTATATTGAAATTAGTATATTATGTAGGTAGTATATAGTGGACATAATATACGAGACGCCGCCTGTGTGCGACTAGTGTACGTGCGATGACAAGAGTCCTTTATTATGAGACTGATGATTACTGCGACTATACAATTTAGTTGCCGGGTCAGCGGTAACCTAAAATTTTGTATAGTGTCAACAGACCAGAAATGAATGTCTCACATCTATGCCGCAAGTTGTGTCATAGTCTAAACGTAGCCTAATTCTGTACACGGAAATGTATACGTTTGCCGCTATGTGGATCCCGCGGCACAAGTTTATTGTTTCAATAATAAAATTGGTAAGATACCGTCTTGTCATACGTTATACGAGATGTTATTTTGCGTGCTTCGCTTCTGCGCTCTGTAGTAATAAAGTTTAGATGTATGAGACGTCTGTAAACTATGATATTTCATGTTGTTTATTGTTATATGTGTTCATATGTGCCATGGACGGCGTCGTTACTATTTAGTATTTAGTTGTCGCGATGATGTGAAAGTAATAGTGACTGACTTAATTAGCACAAAAAATACCATGCGATCTAGTTGTATAGTTGATCGATGGCTAAAGCATTAGATAGATATCTCGATTATAATTAAATTCACATATATCCATATCAATCAAAACATTTTCTTCAAGTGGATTTTTTTATTTTGTCTCCGATAGTATGAGAGTTACCTTAAACTTAAAATCACAAATGTTTTAATAACACAATTAGAACACTATTACTTTCATAATATTCACAAAATATTTTTCTAAACTGCATAACGAAAAACGAACACTGCACAAACGAGGTCTTTTATGTATCTACCTTCTATTTCCTGTTGTATTCAGTGTTACTAGTCATGGATTATAGCGAGTTGATAATAGGATATAATGCTCCTCAAGAATATTTTTGTAAACTGCAAAAATTCTTTCAATCTTGTTGGGACCTCTTTAAATGAATAATCATAATCTTGCTATTATCAACTAGTGATCGCATTGAGATTGAATTTTGATCTAAATTATAAAACAGCAAACGTTCCATTTAGAGTTCAGTTTGAGGGTAGAAACTTTTTTATTTTTTTAATGATACCTCATATGTTTGACAGTGTCACATTTTGTGTCATTATGACTGTCAAACATCGAGGTTGTGTATGACATGAGTAAGTGCATTGTGTGCGTGACGTAATGTATGTAACGTTTTATATAATTAAAAAAACGATATTATTGTTTCAAAACATTATCTCTATGCACATTTTCTCCATATAATCTCCAATTGTACCAAATTTCACATCTCGCATTTAGCGCAATTCATTATAAAATGGTTCTGAGTTTTTTTCTTCACGTATTCATATATAGATATTACAATCTTTGTGTTGCTATACGAATGTATCGTTACGAGACACATTATATTGTATTGAGATGACACTGTCGCGTTTTTTGAGTATACGTCGTCATATTGGGCGGGGAATAGTGAGAATGTTTCACGTAAGTCCACTGCCGTACATAGCCCCCTTTCAATGAACGCCAAGACGGCCGTTCTCCTGCTATTCGCATCCATTTCGGACTAGCTACTGCGCGGAGATCGTCTTCCCATCTGGTGAACGGTCGACCAAACTTCGTTTTCCTACACGCGGCCACCACTCCAGAACCTTAGCCCCTAATGACATAAAAAAACCTGTGCTCTCAACCTCCGCTCGATCGTAGGTATTGCGGCGCAACATAATATGATTGGCAAATCTGCATTATAATACAAAAAGAGACATGAAAATATCAGCGCGATACACGGAAGAAACGTACTAGAATACGAAATGAGAATCCGCATATATTGAAAACATCCATCGAATTTATACCAATTCAATTGCTCCATTTCGGAACATAAAAAGTATCAATGTGGTCGTATAGAGGGGTACAGGCGACACAAGCACAAAAGGAGGGGAACCATTTTGGATGCCATAAGTTAGTGACAGTAAATAAACCTGCATATCCAACGAGAATAACACCGCAATATTTCTGCGAGTTTATTTTGTTCGAGCAAGCCATTTTAGATGTGTACTCGTTTTTTGTTTTGGAGAATAGAATAGCTTTAACTACCTTTAGTCTTATTCACCTTCTGGCTTCTTATAGCGTACTATGTGCGACCCGCGATGTCGCCCGCATAACGTGGAACATTCTGTATTCCCTTCGCTCCCCTGTCGTACCACCCCTAAGGGGTTGAGTTTCTAAAAATCCTTTCTTAGTGCTATCTTAATTTATGAAAAGAACCTTTCTTATAGTATAGGGTACAAACTAGAATTCGGAGCGTTTCGGCGACTACCGTCGCCCATGAACATCAGCATAATTATGCCGATGCGTTGCAGTCTTTTCACCGCCAAAGGGGCCACCGGCTGCCTGCGTACCAAATACAAAGTTTGTAGGTACAACTCTCGGCTGTGCGTTGTCTGTCAGCAATCAATCACCAGTAAAGGAAATCTGTTACGTTTAGTTATGGTCGTGAAATTCACACTGATTGATAGCCTTAGCAGGTACAATTAAAAATTGGAGATTGTTGAGTACCACGTGCTCCTAATTGTTTGTTTTCGTCGTAATGTTCATTCAAACCATTGGTCATGTGTTTGTCATTGTCGCTAGGAAGACTGATCAAAATGTTAACAGCGCAACACTAAGGTGTCACCTGGTAGTGAAATATTGCTGTAGAAAATACAGGCGAAATATACAATTGTCATCAGACGCGTCCAGAGAGAGAGCGAACACGTCCACACGAACCGCGCTGCTTCGCACGACAAATGTCCATAGAGATTACTTATTTAGAGAAGAGAAGCCATAGGCAGGCCATATGACGGCGAGTGTCCGTGCTGGCTAATGGAGAAGGACGACGAATACATTATTATTTTTATTTATTCAATTTCGCATGCGCATTGCGTAATGAGAAATGATCGACAAAAGAGACAGATAGTAAACCACATTACTACTCTTTCGACGCAATTTTGATGCGACTTCCCATCTCTAAGTCATTGCCTCGAGACTGCACGCTCTGTGTGGACGCACCTAATCAATTCACTAATGCGGTAAGCTCCTGTCGTCAACATGGTTACCATCCGTTATCGACCTATTGCCGGAAATCTTATTTCAACGAATGCAAAGGTTGTTGATCTCTTGACCCTCGCATCCATCGTGGACAAGAAGTTTCAGATCCTATAGACATTATTAACTAGAAAAAGACAATACAATATCAGGAAATAAATTATTGCTAATGTAAGAAAAATCTACACAAAAAGAAATGAAACAGAGAAACGTCACATGCAGACAAACAAATGTCTGCATCACAAATCTTTTTGTGATAGCAGATTTTGTGATACTTGACCGAGCAACACTTAACGTGTCACCCTCTATATCGAACCCAATAAAATCATTTATAGACAATATTATATCCTCGATAGCCGGTTTTACGAGAGCTCGAGAGCTACACCTTATCTTAAGCACTTCAATATTTCGTGTTCATAAAACCATTACGACTGTGTTGAGTTTAATACGTCGATCCGTATCGAATTGTTTATCGACATAGCATTGATTGAACAAAACAACAGAACAATAAATGCTTAGTGAGTGTATGTGATATAGGACATAAACGATACCCAGCCAATTGGACTGAAACGAATTGGCTCGCCCTCAATTTGTCATATAAGGGGTGAGCTATAACCTGTCGGTATCGATTCGCAGGTTGCACGTTAGTGGTTTTCTATGCACTGTCAACTAGTATTTTTAAGTAGTGTATTAATAGTATAGAAAGAATAAAGGTGATACAATTATCTTTTTCTATGTCTCGAACTATGAACATATTTGTCATAGTTATTGTTACAATAAAACTACTTTTACCGATTTTATCGCGGTTTATTAAATTATTTAAAAGTAGTTTTATTTTAACGTCTAACATTCTCGTAAACTTAAGACATCAATAGTTATTGTTATTGCAATTAAATTAAATCATAACCACCACCTTACACACACACACACACACACACACACACACACACACACACACACACACACACACACACACACACACACACACACACACACACACACACACACACATACACACACACACACGCACGCACGCACGCGCGCACGTTCCACATAATCATTTGATTTCTGATCACGAGTAACTGAGCCGGTGCAAATGAAAAAAAATAAAAGTTCTAAATGGAATAAATGCAGACAGGAGCAGCTCAGCCCTAATTGCAATTTATTGTCTTTTATGATTCAACACACCCGCCCGGTTAGTTGATACCAGATTTATACCTGTGAATAAGATTGCCTCGTTGGTTTATTTTGAATCAAGTTTAGCCTCCGATCATGAGGTCCTAGGGCCAGATTTTGGAATCGTAAGTCCAGTTCGGAGTCAGGAAGCCAGGCGTCCTCATTTCTCTCCAATCCGAGCTTTCTTGCCATCCCATCGGACTATGAGACGCAGGTGAAGAAATTGTATTAAACTCTCGTGAACTTATAATAGAGGAGAGAGTCTTGGCGTTCATTGAAAGAGGCCTAAGTACAGCAGTGGACCGATAGGGGTTGATGATGATGATGATGAACTTACTTGACCTGCAAATTTGGTCGTTAGTTTAGTCGTTAAAAATATGACCGCTGTAGCCGAAAAATCGGCTAAGACCAATATTATATCCGCCTTGGCCGTACGCTGCACTATTTTATTATTCATGACCTAAAAGCCTTTGATTCTCGGCCGCTGCGCCATTCTTTCTAAAATGCGTTAAAATACAATTCACGTTGTATTGTGCAAGATGTATTTTGCATATCGGACTTTGTACATCATAGGACGTGCATTTTCACATACATGCAGTATGAATTATAATTTCGATAATAACATTGCTTTTTAAATAATTTAAATTATTATTTTATTATTACACAAATACAATATAGAAATTAAAAATGAAGAAATAATAACAAATAAAGTAATTATTTTCAGACTTAAGTTACCATAATATATGATATGGTATACATAATAGTTAATATCCTTTTTATATCATTTTAATTATTATTATTATAGGATTATTTATACAAATACATATTGTACTTGTATAAGAAACTATAAAAGAAGAAAATACCAAAGAATAAAGAGCAATAATATTCAGACTTAAGTTACCATATTATATGATCCTATGGTATACCTCACACGCGTCAGTAATCACTCGCCATTAGATGAACATTTTGTCCTCGTGTATAAAAATAAAAAATCATTAAGTCACATACATATAATGCTTAATTTTTGATTTTTTATAACACTGACCTCGATTCATTGTTTGTGTGTAACGTAGCATACGTTTAGGGTAATGATCAGATTAAAGGAGCCCAATTATCATAATCTTGTCCCGTTATGGCAAAGATATTTACAGTTTTGGTGGCAATTTGAATGTAAATGATGCCTCACTCCGGGAAAGTACCTACAACCTTCAGGGCCTTCTTGTCACTTCATTTTTGGGTGCATGCTAATTCCCGACAAACTCCATAATTTTTGTAAGTCCATAATTTCTGTACCTCCCGGAAATTACGAAAGGGTGACCAGGAATTACGGAGGGATCCTTTTGTAATTTCTCTTGGGGCTAATTAATTAATTAATACTGCGTGCCCCCACAAAAACGGCCAAGTCTACATACAACTACACTGTTAAGGCCGCTATATCGATAATTTTTGTAAGAGGTTTTGCCGTTGTTTTGCAGCCGAATGGAATCGACACAATAAGAGCAACGTCTAGTGTTCGACAAGGCTTGTGAGTTCCCAGTGGTCCCCTGTGAGGATAAGATGAAGGCATCTCCAATGCATAATCGCGTGTAGGATATGCGCATCTCGCTCCACTACATAATGTGCTATTATAAAATCGACGCCTTTCGTCACGAAATAGCTTATTCTGTTGATTTGTCTCATTATGCTAGGGGAATAAAATAAATAAAAATTTAAAGGGACCCATGTCCATCAGTGAAACGATGACGATGATACCTGCAGTACTAGTAATGTTGGTGAGAGCCCAATTATCTCAAGAGTCCTGAATCAAGAACCTGCAATCGAAATTTGGCAAACGCGCCTACATATTCGCATTTGGTGTATAAAATCATTTCGTGTATAGTTTGGGCAGGTGGTCAAGGAGTAGTAGTAGCATTTTGGTAACTACCGACGTCTATTAAAGCTTATGCAGATAGCCGCACACCTAGGTACAGCTTAACGTGCTCTTCGAGGCACGGGGTTGTAACACCGTCAAAGTCCCGACTTCGGACTGTTACTTGTTGAATAACACTTTTTGGTTGGTTTACCACTAGGCCACGAGGCAGTCTAATGTATACAAATATAGAGAAATCATGTCAGACGGTTCTACATTTTTAGACGCATAAGTAGGCCAAATGGTAGGTACTATGCCTGAAGCATGCGCCGTATTAGCCGCGCTGAATATTGTATATTCGTTTGCGGCCGTTAATGAATTTGTTTACAGCGAGAATTTAAATAGTGAACCATATAAGAACTTGGACAATGTAAGTATTTACCTACTTTACAAGCGACCGTGGACCTGGTGTGTTACAGCCAAACTGAGCTGGCACGACCGGTCTCTCGCTTACAACAGCATGAAGTAATGGCTACTCTGTCGCGTTGTTTTAATAGCATAGATGACAAATGGGAAAACGCAACCATTTGGTGACTGCCTTCCAACGCTTAGTAACATCTATGCAGAAGAGTTACCCTCCTTTCCCGTCCCCCGTATGGCCCACCGGCTCCTCACAAACGGCACGAAAAGAATATATGGATTTATCTAACTATAGTTACCGGAGATACAATTTTAATACTATTTTTTACATAAGTTCCATATATAAAAAAATCTATCTCCAGCACCCAAAACCTCCACAGCAAGTTTTAAATTACTTATCATTAGGTATTTATCATACTAATATCACATGAACCAATATAAATTAAGTCATTTTAACCATAAACGTACAATGTACACATGGTGTATGAACGTCAATAACTTATTTTCGGAATGAAATATGAAACGGGCTAAACTATTACGTTGGGCTCGCGTCGGGACACATTCATCATAATTCATAGTCGTTTTATATTTCCTGTCGTAACACAGTCATAACTCTCGTACACTGCTTAGCCTCGTCCACACAGAGCGAGCAGCCTCGCGAGGGACTTGACGCTTGAGGAAACTGTCAACGAGCGAGCTCACCCGAGACACTTTGTTCGTTAGTTACAAGTACGTCGACAAAATGTTCCAGAGCGTCTATGCAGCGCGCGAAAAAGGTCCGAGGCGGGGCGTTTTTGAGCATGACGAAAAATCGACACTCGATCGGGCTCAGGCAGTTAGTTACTGCGAGCGAGCTGTCCGATCAGGAACCCTTCGGTGTCGCTGGCCATGATAACAATAGTTATATTAGTTATTACGAACACTCATATAGGCATATCTCTCATTTGCGGGAGAAAGGGGGAGTTTTGACCCCAAAACCCAATCTCGTTGCGCGACGAGCACTCATAGCAGACCGACGACGCAAAATTGGGCTTATCTTCGCTCCCATAGCAAGTGTGCGAAAAAATATACTCGCGAGGCTGCTCCGTCTATATGGACTGCGAGGCTGCGATGCTGGTCGGTCTATATGGACGCGCCTAATGGCATGCAACGGTACGTTATTTTGATGCCGGCCATTGCGTCATTTTCCGTATAATTACGATTCACTTAAGTGATTGGATTGGAATCGAATTGTGTTAATGGTTTTCATAAGATACGTTCTTTTATTTAATACCGCTCGTTATATGTACATTTTATTAGCTTTTCGTTCAATTTGAATTTTAAATTTTGTAACAACCTTTTAATATTGCTGGAACGATCAATGTCCATGCGAGATGTTTCCACGAAGCGGCTGTGTTGTGTTAATTTAATAATAGTTATTTTTTAATGCTTTTACGTTTATGGCTAAATGCGTGGTATGAGGTAAAAGATCGAGGCTTATTGGTATTGAGCTCTTAAAACCACTTGGTCGGCATAAATGCAGGATGTATCGTGAAAGTGTCCGGTGTGCCCTTTTGGGAAAGACTGACACTCCTGAGGATAATAAGTAAATTATTAAATGAGAGGACTAGAGGTAACTAGGAAATCTTGAAACTGTAGAGTCTGGAGTGTCCTGCTTGGCGTGTGGAACCTAAGATCGAATAAATACGTATCGAATACGACTTGGGCCATTGAATTGAACAAGGGAATTGTTACACCTCGTTTTAGATTTCCGTACCAAAGAGTAAAAACGCGATCTTATTACTGAGACTCCGCTGTCCGCCTGCCTGCCACCCGGCTGCATCTCATAAACCAATGATAATCAGATATTTGAAATTTACTTTGGCCGCTACTAAATATTGTATAACATTATTAAGAGGAAACATTTGATCGTTTGTTTGTTTGCATTGAGTAGGAAACACCCGAAAATCCGAAATTACTGTAACGATTTGAAAAAAAAAGACTACCATTGGAATCCTACATTATTTGTGAGGAGTAGAGGCTATATAACATTTTCAAAAAGGTTTTGATAATTGTGAAAATTCGATAATGTAACCAAAACTGTAAAAAAAATTATCAAAGTAAATCCTTATTTCTATGCGGAGATTATTGACAATTGGCTGTCTCGACAGACGCTGTTCATTAACTTAATTTGTTATAATTATCATGACATTGTATCGTCATTACCATGAGTATATACTACTCAAACAAAATAAGGTGTATCATACACCAAAAACTCTTAGTGACAGAACTTAGAAAATAATAAAGACATTAAATTCTATAACTTATGTAACTACAAAATAATGTTATTAATTATAATATAGGCTAACAATTGCTTAAAATAATGATCATGAATTGTTTTTTTATGTTCATAATAAAATGGCCATTTTGAATGAAAAACATGAACAAAAGAAATCACCGGAAAAAGACAAAATACTATACTTCTCACTTTTGTTTCTTCTTTTTAAGAACGAGTATGTCCTCCTCTCTTAGCAATTCACTCGAGAAGCCTCGTATGCATACTCTGGATTAAATTCCTCACGTTTTCATCTGGAATCTCCTCCCAAGCATCTTTTAAAGCTCAGCTTTCTCTTTTAAAAATCAGCTGCTGTTGGTTGTAGACCCCTTGCTCGTTCTCTCTAACTCTTCGTTTCAATTGATCCCTTAATTGCTCGATCGGATTTAAATCCGGACTGTTAGCTGGCCATGGTAATACCTCAATATGAGGCCCTTATAGAACAGTTTGGGTTGATCGAGCTGTGTGTGCACGGGCATTATCTTGCATCAGGATGAATCCAGGCCCCAATCGCTGTGCAAATGGGATCACTTGAGTTACGGTACCCGAATTTAAAATGGTGAGCTCGGTTTTACCGTTACCGCAAAACCGCTCGCCGCGCCGTCTCCACACTCTAACACGCCGATCATTATTATGAAATTTTACTTTGCACTCGTTTGTAATAAGCACCTTGCCCCACTGATTAATCCCCCAGTTCAAATACTGACGGGAGAATCTTAATTGGTTTGCACGTTGAACCCTGCTCAGAGGAATTCGAACAACTCTTCGTCTTCTTGCAATCGATTACATATAGTTCGATCACTGACACAGGTACCTGTTGTCAGCCGTAGGTGGTGTTGTAACTTACGGGCCGTTACTGTACGATCACGACGAGCTCTTAGTTGGATGTACCGATCCTCATGGGTCGTTGTTATGCGAACTCTACCTGAACCAGGTCTCCTGGCATCATTGCCAGTGTCTTGGAAGCGATTCCATACATTTTTGACAGCTCTGCGAGAAAAACACAACTGCAAACCCACGTAACGCTGAGAACGTCCTTCTTGAATCACAGTTATGGCTGTGGTTGCTGTCATTGTATCCATGTGCCTGCGTACTGGTGCCATGATTAACGCGAGATGATCAATGAATCGATTAAAATTGAAAAAGTAATACTTTTTTTCTAAAATATGCGAAACAAGTTAGAAGACAATGGAAAAAAAAAACATAAGAATAACATCCAATTATTTTTTTCTTAAAATGGTGGCCGATGGATACTTTCAAATCAGGAACACGAACACATAAAATAAAAAAGGCATAAAAGAGATCAAACACCAAATATTTCGTAATATGAATATAATGCTACTTATCAGTTACTTTCAGTTTACTAAATTGCACTTAAATGTATATAAACTAGTGGCCCTTATTTTGTCATGAGTAGTATATATAGGCTGCACACATCCGCTGAGAACGAATTTTACGAAACTCCACCACTAACGGGGTAAAGTACGCGGGTAGAACCGCGAAGAACTGCTAGTTAAATATATTTTAAGCAATTAAATTTTTATATTTATTCTCCGTCTACATATTTAATTGGTGTCAGTGTGGAACTGATCAAATCATTTGTATCAATAACTTTGTACTTGTTTGTTGTTGTAGAAGGTCGAAACACTTTCACCGATATATCGTTTACGATAACAATTTGGTGTACACGAAGATAAGAACTGTATTTAGATCCACACTATAATAATGCCCTAGTCGTATCTCGGCTGTAGGGGCCATCTCCATTGAGATTAGCCATCTGCGCAGGGCATATAGTGGAATAAAAGTTTGCACAAATATAAGTGCACTCTTTTGTTTCTTTTTACCATTCCGATGGGACGATAATGCGACACGACCGGGAGAGAAGTCAGGCGCAGGAGCGATGGCTTATCGTGACCTTCGTGGGGCGTGAGAACACGAGAGTGTAACACGGCTGCTTAACTCCGGAGTGTTATTTGATAGTGAAAAATCTTAATCACTATTCGTTGGGATGCCTCCTGACCCGTCATTCGGCATCACATCTGAGGCAGAACACGTTTAGCCCTAGACCATATTGTTATAAATCCGCACTATTATTATTCGATACCTACTTATCTAATGAACACAACAGTCCTTTATAATTAAATTAAAAGTTGGTAACCGCCGCCGGCACTATTATCAAAGCTAATCGATGCCCTACTGTGCCGATACTGAATAGAATCGAATACATTAAAAGTTTGTGTTTGAATTGATATGTAAGTGAAATGTAGAATTAATGCAGTGCAATTCAGGTCTTTACCCAATGTAGATATGTTATATCTATGTCGTATGCGTATCGATTGGAACCGACTACTTGCTATATGAAGTTTGCGTCGTTTTCCCATTATAATATTTCCTTTTCCTATAATTTCTTTCATTTTAAATATTTGAAAATGGACTATATTGTATTTTTTATATACAAAC
Organism: Eumaeus atala; assembly: GCA_017140195.1. NCBI lineage: Eukaryota > Metazoa > Arthropoda > Insecta > Lepidoptera > Lycaenidae > Eumaeus > Eumaeus atala. The sequence goes on from JAFELO010000508.1 coordinate 687,987, forward strand.
TAAAAAAAAATTTGGCGCCGTCGTTCGCAGAGCATTACGAGCAGGTGGAGTGCCGCATTCGAGAGCTCCTTCAGAGCCCGACCCCGCCACTCAGCGGGAAGGATTT
>JAFELO010000508.1:688168-701082 GCA_017140195.1 Eumaeus atala
CGTTACCGAGGGGATAGTTGTCACCTTGCGGCCCAACCCGGGTTATGAGGTTCGCCTCGATGCCCGTAACCCCCCACAGTTTCTGTGGAGATGACCAGCAGTGAGTATAGCCATTAGTTATATTGTTTAAGGGTTACTTCTCGATACCGGCCCGAGTCGTCTTCAATATAATTAGTATTGTTGCATAGGTCGCCGGAGGCTTAATTCAGTCGACTACAATGTATACAACTTATTTATATAAAATGTTAGGTCTTTACATATGAAATTGGTGTTTTTCGTACTGGCCAATTTAATCACGAATTTCTCCTCTTTGGTAAAGAATTCCAAATTCAAATTTGTACGGCTATTTATTCATTTATTTGTGTTTCGATGACCGTCATTCATTTGTCTTTTCTTCTGTTTTGTTTTCTGTTTGCGTCGCTCATTTTACAAAATTGAAAATTTAAAATATCGCGTTATTTACCAGTACAGTTCCGCCGTGGCACTAGTGCTGCGGAAACGACAAGAAGGGTGAATGATGTGTATGGTGATCGTGTTGCAAAAGAAAACACAGTTCGTCTTTGGTTCTAACGTTTCCGTTCTTAAAATTTCCACCTGCTGAACAGGCCACGTGGACGGCCTGAGGCCCAAGTTGATAATGAAGAGTTGAAGGCTATTGCAAACCGCGTCCGAGTTAGCTGCAGGCTGCGATGTTAGCGATAGAACTGTTTTAATTCACTTGAAGCAAATTGGGAAGATTAAAAAGCGAAAATTAAGGCCAAAAAAGTTACTTCTAAGCGTTCGGTGGATTAGTGCTGGTATTGTTCACTACAGTTTTCTAAAATCTGGCCAGACTATTACGGCTGATGCCTACTGTCAGCAATTGCAAAAAAAATAATCTAGGCTGGTCAAACGCTTCACGCCACGTTGCTACTTCACGACAACGCGCAACAGACCTCTACCAGATTAGAAGACCTTCAATTGGGAAGTCTAAGACATCCTCCATACTCCCCGGACCTTGATTACCATCTTTTTTAAAATTTGGATAACTTCTTGCAGGGGAAAAAAAATCAACTCCGATGTGGCAGTCCAAATCGCCTCCAAAGATTTTATTGATTCCCGTCCGACCGGTCTTTTTAGTAAAGGGATCAATGAACTACCTATAAGATGGCAAAAGTGTATAGAAAACAATGTTTCATACTTTTATTAAATAAATATATTATATCGACTTTTTGTTGCTCCAGTACAAAATGCCCATTTCATATGTAAGGACCTAATATAAATATCACGGGACTTATCTCACTACGTCAGCCAAGTGCCGTAAGGACTTGTGTGACGGGTGAAAAAAAAAATAAAGAAGAAATATAAATAACGGATCAGACTTGATGATAGTCATATGCACGAAGAACGGTGGTCTTACCGCTGATAGCGGTCTCTTCCAGTAATCAAATAGGTGGTGAGAGATACGTATGGAACTGAGGTAGGGATTGGCACGAGCAAAAAATTAAAAGTACATTAAATAATAAAAAGAACGCACGAATTTTTAAAAACACACACACACACTCTATACACTTATGAATGTACTGAAAACATTAATATTAGTAACATATACACATGTATACCTACATACATACAACACAATATGAATAATATGATAGAATGGAAAGAAATATACTTTATTAATACAAGAAGAAGAAAACGACGGCGATAACAGAGTCGTATTAGAAATAGATATGTGTACTACACACACTTAAAAATCGTACTTAGAAATCGCTATGGTTTGTGCTTTTTGTAATGTTACAGGTAATGCATTCCAAAGTCGAATTGAGAATATGGTGAAAGAGCACTTACAGAAAGAGGTTCTGTGAACTGGGAAGGCAAGAGTTAATTTATTTGAGGAACGAAGGATGGAAGTGTTACCAAGATAGGATTTTTTTTTTCTTTTAAATGTGTGTGACTCAATGGGTACGAGACCACAGAAATATATTTAATATTTTTTTACAAATTTAATGTTTATGTATTTGAGATTTAAATTATAACATACAATACATAGATAAACATCCATGACATTGACGGGAATCGACCACGCGACCCCCGGCGCAACATGCAGGACGTACACATACCATGTTACCGCTGCGCCAGCAGGTCGAATTTCATATCAGTTTGTTTATGAGGACAATGTCTTCAATTGTTTAGCCTAAGTACCCTATTATAGCTGAACCACATTCCCAGTTACAATTGCTACAGGCTAAAAATCATTTAACCCGGAACGAAATATAAAAATTAAAAAGTGAGTATTATCAGGCGTGCGCCGTTGGATTCTTCCAATATAACTTATAATATAAAAAACAAAAGGTCACTCACTCTTTTATCATGAAATCTCAGAAACTAGAAGTGCTATGAGTTTCACAAGGTGCATGGGGATTTTTTTAGGATGTAGATGCTCGTAAAACGGGATTTGAGAGTGAAGCGTGCGGGTGAAGCTGCATAGTTTTTAGTCTATAAAAGACTTGTATAATTAACTGAAACCCCCTTGCTGTTTACTTTTACTGGTATATAGACTATGAACCCTAAAATGAACTTTGTGTTAACACACAAATTCCTTATACTCCCATCTTAGAATGTGCAGTCTAAAACAGTAAGATTTCCCCTTCCTTCTCTTCTCTACTACCTCTTAAGAAAATTGCTTTCCAAATTTCACGTAATCATAAGTCGTTTAAAATTGTTGCAGGTGGATTGTCCCTTCATCGTGTGCATGACGTACGCCTTCCACACGCCGGACAAGCTGTGCTTCATCCTGGACCTCATGAACGGCGGGGACCTACACTACCACCTGTCCCAGCACGGCGTCTTCAATGAGGCCGAAATGAAGTTTTACGCAGCCGAAGTGATATTAGGTACGCAATTGTTTTACAGGAAGGCACCTAGTACCTATTCGACACCCTCCCGGGTCTACACTTAGTACCTATTCGACACCCCTCCCGGGTGTCGAATAGGCACTAAGTCTAGACTAGCAGCAAGCCGATTCTCCCGACCAGACCGAACGGCGATTTAGAGATCCTCGGTTCGATTCAGCTTACACTGAAGGAGGAATTTTACAATTTGCATAGTAACAATCATCGAGCACATTACCATCTTTGGCTACAGAAAGATAAAATACATTCTATTGGCAAAACTGTGCCGTCATAAGGCGGCCGTGATATGTCACTGGCACGTTGAGTTATATTACTAAATGGCGGCGTAACCTAAAGAACGGAGATTGACGCCTCAGCCATACCCTTAGTTTACATAGTAAATGTAGAATTTTAGTCACTGCTTTAATGCGGTCCCTTTATTAGCAGTACCGCTATCTTAAGTAATCAAAGCTTTAGAATTCCTGCCTCATGTGGGACAAATCTGCCACTCTCACTAAGGGACCCAATTGAAATAGAAAGGATATTATTTTCTTTATTGGAGGGCGGAAACGAAGGTATCGGTAGAAAAAATAATCACCTGAATTTCCAATTATCCAATCATCGCTTTTCAATTATAAATTTTCAATTCATGTCAATGAAAAATCATAACCTATATTGAATACTGTCCATTTGACGCGTCTGTCGCGGTAATACCGAATTAATTGGAGCTTGAAGTGAGTGAAGCGTGTCCCAGCATAGGAATTGTTATAATGGGCGAGTTCGGTTTTAACCGCGGGCCCACTAATTGACTATAAATGAAATGGCATTCTGAAATGTCTGCGTGGTTAATAATTGTTGCGCACAGTTTAACCTGTGCCCTGTGTTATTGTGCAATCTATTCCAATACATTTTAATCTTTTGCACATGACTCCAAGTCGTGTGCAAAGTAGCCATTTCTCGTTGCGTACGATATTTTGGAACCAACTACCTCGGTGTTCCCCATAATTATAACCCGGTCTTTAAGAAAACATCTTACTTGTTTTTTAAATGCCAGTAATTTTGCGCCTAGTTTTGCAGATGTTTATAGGCGGCCGTAGTCACTAACCGCCTACTCGTTGGTCTCACATAAAATAACGGTTTCTTTTAAAGAATTGCTCATTGTAAGCAATCTTTTAACATGTTGTTGTCCTTGTTACAATAGAACATATGACTGTTGGCCCACATATCTCTCCCCACCCTAAAAGAGTATAGTTCTGAAATTAGCTTTTATACTTTGGAATGTAAGCAGTGAAATTAGTTGGAATATATTTTAAACATACTTAAAACATAATATATTTAAAAACCATAAGAAAAATATTGTTGTCTAAGCAAGAAAACAATTAACTTATGACTAGCCGGCTTTCATTAATTGTAAAAAATAGTAGACTGTGGTACAGTTTTCTAACATTGTGACCTTTTATGTTCCTAAATGGAAACAGTGAACGTAGAATGGGAGTATAATTAAAACTGTAACAAGAATATTGTTTTGTAAAAACACAAAATTTAAATTTCAACTAGCCTGCGTTCATTAATCGTTAATAAAATGTTTGTAATACTTGTAAACCTCGTTTCAACAGCACACCCACTTTCATGTGTAATGAAACAACATTATTAATTTTGTTTGCATTGTCTGATAAAATGGTTAAGAAAGGTAAATTTATGTGGGCGGGCGAGATACGAGCGGTGTACGCGGTTGATACGAGCACAAAAGAGTCACGTGACACGTCCGTATCACCTATCAGCTGAATCTGACAAAGGATGTCTTTTGTGACATGGCATGTTCAAAAATTTGGCCGACGGGCGTCGTGATACGTATCTCTATATTCTTGATGTCGCGTTGACATGTTTAGAGTAGTGACTAATCCCAATACGATCCTAGTCATGTCGAATGATTAGCTCAAATAATACCACCGTGCCGGTTAGGTGTCATGACACCGCGAGCACCGTGCGCGAGTCACATCCAGAGTTCACTCCAACTAACGTTATTTTGAAGAGAAAGGTACACAAGAGACGTAAGAAGCTCTACCAAACGCTGGAAAAATATGATATTTTTTATACCCCACCGTAAATCGTTTCTCAAGGAAGTTCAATCCAATCTGACTCTAATAAAATGTGCCATGCTGCATTGCAGCCGAAGTGGGACACGGCTGGGGAGGTACCTCTCGTACCACGACGTTGCGTTACGTGTATTTCTGAGCTGCCGGTGGCCTATTATCGGGGGGAAGACAGAAGGGCAATCAGTATATATAACAATATTATGTTAAACAGTATATATAATCTGCCTATAGGCGTGGGTATTCACCAAATAGCTCCGAATGCTCGATGTCCGTCGATGCTATAAAAAAATTGCCAGGTTGGATCCCTCGTTACGTACCAGGTAGTGGAACATAACCTTCCAAAACTATATTTATATTGTAGATGTGCAGAAAAATAAAAAAGAAAAACAATCCTAAATAGTTCCATATGAATTTTGTTTGAAATTGACACTAGTGATGTATCAGCGATCGAAATTCTATTTTATTAAAAGAATGGACTGCGAATACAGTTTGAGGTTAAAACAGTTTATGGTATATTTTAAAAACGTCTCATAACCTTTGATAGTGTCACAATTTGTGTTTACATGAGTTTATACATTGTATGCGTATCGTAATGTTTAGTTTAAACGAGGAACTCAAATGCATATTATATTAAAATATTAGATTTCTACACATCTTCTCCATATGATCTTTAACTGTACAAAATTTCAAGTGCAACGCTTGAAATTTGGTACAGTCGCGTAGTTTTTACAAAAGCGTTTTTTTCTGCGCTTATTTACTAGACAAGACACACGTAGCAACTACTGTGAGTTGCTCAGCTTGGGCTTTATAAATGGGCTTTATAAAATATGTAATGCACGTTTATGGCTTGTTTTAATTGAATTAATTGGAGTCTTGATCAAGTTAAAGAATGTAATTTTTTGTAATCTAATAAAATCTCACGAGAAAGGAAACAGTGATAAACAAACATTAGAATTGTAATAAACAAATAAATGTATCTACTTTATTATAATTCTATAGGCGCGTTCATACAGAGCAAGCAGCCTCGCGAAGCAAAGCGGCCGTCACTCGTAATGTGTAGATGCGCCTATTTAGAAGCGAGTTATTTTATATGTGGTGAATGCACCGAAATGAAACTTGCCATTGTATTAATTCTGCACAGGTTTCGTCTTTATATAAGGGTCAAAATGACCTCTTAAGCGTTTGTACCGTATAACCGTTACACTTGTGAGAAGTCAAAAGGGAATGAAATCAGTTGTCACTCTTACACGTAAATTGGAATGTTTTTTTTGACGAGTTCACAGACGAGTAGTTAACCAAATTTCGTTCCACGGTGACCATCTCTATAGACGCCAACCAATCGCAAACGACACATAACATTGCATGAGTATGTGCTCAGAGGCAAGTGCACTCACGATTTCCTCGTTTCTGTGTTCCGAAGGGACGGCAGTTCGATATGACCGAAGATTATCAGAGACAAGACGGAAGGCTTTTCGTTTTCTCCGAGGCATGGTGTGTAACACCGCCAGCTTCCCGATTCTGGATTGTAAGAAATGGAAAAATCCCAATAGCACGTCGTGGTCCGACCTGGATATCGACGCCGGGAGGTGACCTCTGGTCTGATCTCGTACTTAACAAGAAGTCGAGGCAGTCTCTCGTCGTTTATGATGGGGTAGGGAGCCCATTTAAATGCTAGGAAAATTCTGTATATTTATGTAAATGTATTATGTATGTAATTTTTCTTGGTATTTAAATTTATAAAAGAATTAGTCGCCCAGAAACATTGCAGTGGTAAATCTACTAGCAATTGGTACCACCCACAAGTGTTTTCTGGAAGCCTATTTCAAAATGAAAGATTCTATCTGTGGAATTGAAGCACTGTTATAATATGTCATAATGATTGTATTACAGGTCTTGAACACATGCACAAACGTCACATAGTGTACAGAGATCTGAAGCCGGCGAACATCCTGCTCGACGAGCACGGCCACGTGCGGATATCCGACCTGGGTCTCGCGTGTGACTTCTCCAAAAAGAAGCCGCACGCCAGCGTGTAAGTATTATTTTTACCTATCCATGACAAAAGTATAATGAGCATGATACACGTCTAAATAATTTCAAGGGGTACATTATGTGGCTAACTACCATGCTGCCTTGCACTGAAAGTGGACCGGCACGATCGAGTCACTACTTGCTCACACGATACGTACATAAAATTGATGGTTTTGCTATCGCTTATCATGCTGATTTTGAGTCGCCGATGGAATATGGGGAATGGACCAAATAGATCCCAAGTTTCACTTGCGGGGTGGGGGGCAAGTGAAACTTGGACTTTAAAAAAAGACAAGTACTTCACCATTATTAAAACAAAAATCAAAATTCCACATCTGCACTGATTTGTGTAAAGATATCGTTGTGAACATCAAGGTGAGCCTTAGATACCCACACAGTGCGTAGAAACGTGCAGATTAATTTATTATTAGATACTATTTCGCACAGTATACCGGCTGGAAAATGGTCCATTCACGATAATCGTTTTCAATTTAAATGGGAATATTCGACCAACGAATGTATGTTAAATTACCACTCAACTTACATATTGTACCTCACCTCTTCTTGACTGCCTGCGAATATGCACCTCGCCTGCTCAAACTATTGCTCGTTACTTACAGTAAAATGAATATATTGGTAAACAAAGGCATCTTTAAATATTGTTGATCTTTACCATTTAGCGAATGCTAACTCATCTTTCATACAATCTTGAATGTACAATCCAGCGCGTTTTGCGATCAATCTTTTTTTTTCAATATCCAATTGCATCGATTCTACATGTCGGCATAATTTGTATATAATATCTGTGGAATTATCGCACAACTTTAGATTAGCTCTGTTCTAAATACCGTTAGGACTTGTGTCACTTATATGATTATATCCTTTGTTTTTATTTAGTGTGTTCTTTCGCGGTACTGTAAAAGCTAGGAAGTCTGTAAACTTATAAAACGATTGAAATGTGTATTTTCAGAGGGACGCACGGTTACATGGCGCCAGAAGTATTGTCCAAAGGCACTGGATACGACTCGTCAGCGGACTGGTTCAGTTTCGGGTGTATGCTGTACAAACTTCTCAAGGGCCACTCCCCCTTCCGCCAACACAAGACGAAGGACAAACATGAAATCGACAGGATGACGCTCACAATGGTAACAGTTAAGAGATCTTACTTTATAAAAGTTCTTACAAGTGCGCAGTCGCGTTTCTCGCTACCTTTGCCTGCGGTTTGTGGGCAACTCGCAGTGGTCCATTGGGTTTTTCTTAATAGTATAAGAGGGACAAACGAGCCCGAGTCAAAACGAGAGGGATGACTACCGACGCCCATGGGCATTGTTACGCAGATGCGATGCACTCCTATCCCCCCCACTCCCACAATGATCCACCGGCTGCTCACAAATCGACACGACAACGGCGCTTTAACTTTACGCAGGTATGAAGTGAGCGAGAGGTACTTCCCCCCCCGGTCGTTCCGGCCCATAGGCGAATGTAGTGTCATGCACCATGCATGGTACTTACCTACTTCTATGCAGCATGGCACTACCTCTTCCTAAGGTCCATTCCTATGCCATGTATTTATAAAAAGATAAATAAATTTGTAACGTTTTTTACTGTTAGAGACAGTGCCATGCTACATTTCAGACTCTTGCTCGCATGATACTGCAGTAAAGTGACAGCTTCGGTGTTCGTGCGGTTTGTGAATAACCGGTGGCCCATTGGGGACGGAGGAAAGGAGGAGGGACAGTAATTATGCGGACGAGGCATCGGCATAATAATTGTGCGGATGTTCGTGGGCGTCGGAAGTCGTGAAAAGTTTCCGATGGCTCGTGTGCCCCTTATACTGATTAAAAATAACAAATTTTATTTTAACGCCTGCCCCTCTTCTCTTGTATCTACTACCAAACATATTAAATACATACTATACATTTTCCTTTTATTTTATGGAATAGGGGACAGACGAGCAATCGGAGCCCTTTTTACGACTTCCGATGCCCATGAACATCCACATAATTACTATCTCGATGCGTTAAATTCCCCTTTCACCCTATATCGTATATCCTTTCACCGGCTACGGTGGACCATTGGGTCCACCGGCTACGTGCCGGCCCATTTCCGCTGCAATGCTGCATTTTTCTATTTCTTTTTCTATTCTTACATTTCCCATTTTTTTTGTAATACTGCCCGCAGGCCAACGGCTGCTTGACTGTGACATCTTCGCTTCCGAGTGCTATTCTACCAAAATAATAAGAAAAATATACACAAATATTTGTCGGGAAATTTTAAATGACCTTATAGTTATTTCTAGATTCGTTGAATGTGAGAATGAAAATTTTGTGTCTCGGTCGCGGCACGTTTTCCTTTCATCGAGTTTCAAATCACGGCGTTCTAAAGAGTTTTCACTTCTATACATTTAACAATTTGTGGAACAATTACACAATTGTTACAGAACGTGGAGCTGCCTGAGTCGTTCAGCCCCAGCCTGAAGAGTCTGCTTGAGGGTCTGCTGCAGAGGGATATCAACAAGCGTCTCGGCTGCAAAGGACGGGGGTATGTTATAATCTACTGTATAAGGTAGGACCATACTGTACTGGCACGACCGGGAGGCACCTCTCGCTGACACGATACCGCCGCACAGGGACGGCTTAGCTGCAGAACTTCCGATCATTGATTTACAAAAACACAAGATACACGATTGCATACGGAACTATTCAGCTATCTAAAGCATCCGTGATTATGCATAAACATATTTTTTTGTAAAGTCACAACTTAAGTGCATGATTTTTAGCTCGTTTTACAAAGCACATTCTATTTGAAAGAAGTGCATAATAAGATTTTTAATTGTTTTTACAAAATATATAATTTTACATTGTGTAGGTCTTTTAGATGGACTATTTTGAGAGGCTGTCTGGTGTACCTTTGTAGTTTTATAAATCAATGCTACCTGTATTTGTCAAATTACAATCTCGCGAGACAATTGACAACTGTATGCTAAAGATTGTTCCAGCTCCGACACGAGACCAACGTGAATCCTTATAACATAAAACGATTTTGAAGTGAAACGTACACGGATACGCAAGCGCGGTAAAGTGTTACTCTCAGATTTGCTGTTTCACATGATTTTACTCTTTATCGTTTCATATGGAATACTCCAAATGCACACGCAGACGTGTCGTCGGTTCAATAGAGGGTGTAAACATGATATTTGGGGACCGATAAAATATTGTCGCGACGTATACGGCGAAGTAAACAACTCTGTGGGGAAATACTTGCTGTAACACGCCTGCGATTGTTAATTTATTTTATCATGTAATTCTTATGAATTGTTCCGAATTCAAGTTGAAGTTAGCCTGTTAGGAAATTAACTGGAAAATTAACTAAACATTCTTGGTGCTTTCATTGGTCTCTGTTAGTATTTAATAGAAAGTATTTATGTGGTAACTATGGAATTAAGTGTCCTGACCTGACCTGACACTTTAATAGTAACTAGTGAAAGTGGCCATTAGTTTGAGTGAATGTTGGGTTAAAATGGTAGCTAAACTACCCAAGGTCCCAGTTTCGACGTTGAGTAGACGTTTTGAGGCCACCCACATATTGGCTGTCACCAAAGCGTTTACGTCTCTGTTCGTGTATACTCACTATAATCATATAAACGTCATAGGAGCGTTTACTCAAATGCATTTGACCCCATTTTATTCAACGTAGGCGCTAAGAGTTTCGTCTAACAGTTGTATTATAAATATCTACTTAGTCACATATAGGTAAATAAATCTCGGAGAATTGACTACATGTCATGTAAAGGCACGGCATGTGACTGCTTAAGTTGTAATCGTTCTGTTGTTGTCATTTAAAATTATGGTTATACTGAACAACCTAATTATATTTATAACAGAATATACATGTCACAATATTTCTTACTTTGTTATTTGAGGTGATTAAACCATTTTATCAATTAAAAACCATTGCGCAATCAAATTTACTGATTAATGTTACTTAAATCTGTAACTAATTTTTATGCGCTCTCAAAATTTTGTTTCATTTTTTAAAATTAAAATTCAACATCAAGCTACTTCGTCATAGGACAACTGTACAACATAACGAAAATCAAAATATAAAACTGCATGTTCAATAATTTGGAAATTTGGAAGTTGTATACAAGGTTAATGTAGACCTTAATATAAGTATTAATTAAATAGCGGTCGTGTTGTCGTGTACGTGACACTTTGATGTATCTAAGTTGTTGAGTGTTTTGGCTGCAGTGTAGTTTTGCAAAAAGACAACCATCTCATATTTGGCATACAATCCCATGATTGACATCCTTACCATGTATGTGTAATAACACAACTTATATGTGGAACAAAATCCAATCCATTAAGTGCGCTGCGAGGTTGAGAAGAGGGCTTAGACTGATTTCACGTGCCGTGGTTACAGGGCGGACGAGGTGAAGGAGCACGTGTTCTTCGCGGGCATCGACTGGCAGCAGGTGTACCACCAGAAGTACACGCCGCCGCTCATCCCGCCGCGCGGGGAGGTCAACGCCGCGGACGCCTTCGACATCGGCAGCTTCGACGAGGAGGACACCAAGGGCATCAAGGTACGCGGCCTGGTGATGGTAGACTACTGTCGTTTCGAGGTAGTGCCGTGGTGTATCTAAAGATACCTCTCGTACACGTGGTACCGCCGCAAAGTGATAGCTATGCTGTCGCGTTTCGCTCGGCTTGTAGTACGTGTAGCTCGCGAACGTGTAGCCCACATGCCTCCATAATCATTACGCGGATGTTTATGGTCGTCAAAGTCATCAAAGAGCCCCGAGGCCTTACGAGAAGACAGGTTTGAAAATGTAAATCATATCTAAAATAAGTAATCGTAATTTTATGTAACATTATCAGTAGAACGTGGCCAATAAAGAGCGTATTATTTAGTGTAACATAAGTAAATGCTTGCAGTTGACTGAGGCCGACCAGGCGCAGTACAAAGACTTCCCGCTGGTGATCTCGGAGCGCTGGCAATCGGAGGTGGCCGAGACCGTGTTCGAGACCATCAACCAGGAGGCCGACAAGATGGAGACCAAGAAGAAGTCCAAGCAGAAACAGAAGTTCGACGCCGACGAGAAAGGTAAAACAGCGCGTCCTACTTACGAAAGTTTGTGTGTATATTTGATAGTTTTTCCCGAAATTTTTGTTCGGTTTACATGGAGTTTAGAAATATTGATTGATGAATAACAAAAAGTTATTATGCCCTTAGGATAGAGTTTACAACGGGTGAAACCAACTAGAGTACTGAGAAAATGTGCGTACACGAAAGCCTGACGATGCGTCTGTGCGTTAACACAGCGTCATTAGTACGGGAGCAGTATTGCTCCAAATTCCAACTTTAACACGATCGGCAATTAAGGTCATAGAAATGGCCATTAAAATTCATGGCTATGTTTATAGAATCGGACTGCATCCTCCACGGCTACATCAAGAAGCTGGGCGGTCCGTTCGCGAGCGCCTGGCAGACGCGTTACGCCAAGCTCTACCCGAACCGTCTGGAGCTGCACCTGGAGAACAGCGCCAAGCCCGACATGATCCTGCTGGACTCGGTGGACGACGTGTCCGACCTGGTGCCCGTGAAGGGCGAGCAGTGCGTCGTGCTGCGCACCAAGAACGACACCAAAGTGGTGCTCACCAACGCGGTACTTACCACTTACTGCTAACACTACCAAATGTGTGCGCTGCTGTTAGTATTTAAACTCTATATACGAGAGGTCACAGTGGCGTGGGCTAAGGGACTGTTACGGTTTAGCTAGTCTTTAACTATACATTTATTGAACCATTGGTTTTCCACATTCGCAATCATGGACAAACGTAAAATACTACAAATCAAAGAAGTTTTTAATAAGGGCCAGTAGAAAGTGAGGCTATGAAGTTTTATCTGGGTA
>JAFELO010000508.1:701119-727304 GCA_017140195.1 Eumaeus atala
TTCAATATTTGGAGATTTAATAAACAAGAAGAAAAGGAGTAGAGCTCCTTGTAAAAATACTGTTTAATTATCATCGGCGGAAAATAAAAATACTATTTAATTATCATCTTTTAACAAGTGATTCCGTCCTCCTCGACGGAAAAAAAGTAAAGAGTGTTATTTCTTTGACACAAAGCACACCATCAGTCTAACAGTCAAAGATGACAGATATATTTTTTTATAAAATGTTGAAGTAGCAAAACATAAATGCTACATTGTGATGCGCGAAACTTCCGCTAATACGCAAAGCAAGTACGTCAGATAATATGTTCATCCGTTGCAATGACGCGACGCAACGCAAACCCTCCTTCTATCGTAACGATGCGTTTGTACAGTATATGACGTCACGCCATACTCGACGCCGCCCGCTGGCCCCGTCGTCGCTCGTTCTGCACATTTTACAAATACTGCTGCACCGCGGCACAGGCTCTCTGTACCATGAAGCTCATACACTTTGCTTGCATGTCTGTCTTTGGTTTATCAATAATATTTATGCACACGATTCCAGGATGAGATCGGTCTCAAGGAGTGGGCGCTATCCCTGCGATCGGCGCACAAGTGCTCGCAGGAGCTGCTCGCCACCATGGCTAAGAAGGCGGGCAAGATCTACGGCGCGGACCCCAAGGAGCTGCCGCCCAACGGCAACTAGCACGAGCCACCGCCGCCGCATCCCGCGCGCGGCAAGATGTTCCGCCGCTCCAAGAGCGCCGCGCAGCTCATCAAGTGAGCTGCCGGAGGGACTGGCGCGGATTCGAACCCGCCCCGCCGACCCGCTTGTAACGCTGCTGTCTTAACATATTCGGGGTTATACCTGCATTAGAAGTTCGTTCGCCTCCTTATAGCGAAGCTGTTTTCACATATAACCCGGGGTGATATCTATACATAACATTAAGCTGAAGATGGTCGAAAGCCTGTACGACTATCGAAGTCTGAAGCCGTATACATGGAAGATTTTCGAAAAAAGTTGGCTGGTGATACTTGGAATCCATAATGGAATGTGAATAACGTTTATAAATCGCGAATGGCACTGGTCACTATTAAACGAGCAGACATTGGCTACTAGAATGAAGCAGAGGGAATGTAATCAATATAATGTATTTATATGGATGGGTCCATTTGACATAATCAGAACACTGTATACTTTCTCTGAAATGTTACAAAAAGCCTACACTAACAGGTTTATTTTATCGCGCCTTATTTAATTATTTGATAATTCTGACGATTCAGAAGCATTAGATCCGCTACGGTATAGGGAGAATTATTATCGTAAATGCAACGTTCTAGTAATAGTCGCGTAAACGTAAGACATATGTATAGTATATATTTAAGAAATCCTATATATTGGCCCGATCTGATAGTGAAACTTGCTGTTCCCTGCGCGCGTTACAACGTTTTTTGTGGCTAAATTTCTTTTCAGGGAATTCTGAATATGTTGCTAAAGCCCTCAGCGATATCTCTTTAGCCAGGGAGTCCACAAATGACAAATAAATTCATTTTTCGCTAAAAATGATATCCCATCGTTAAAGTAAGTTAAAGATAGTTACGCTATAAGTGGCGATATAGGCTATAAGCAGTGATTCACCAAGACGTCTGAGTAGTCTGGAAGTGGTAGAATGAGCGGGTAGGCGGACGTTTAGGACTGAAGAATGTTTCGGTCAATATTGTCTTGTTTAACGTATAGATTTCATAATGAAAACGCTCGCATTCAAATAAAATCAATACAAACTGCGTAATAGTTAGATAGCAGAAATGAGTTTTACCCGACTGTATCAAAAAGAGAAATGTTTTTTCAGGCGTATGTATGTATTTTGATATACTCGTAGAGGATGATATCTCGTATGAAATAGATATCGGATTTCTACAAAAAAATAATTATATTTGTTGCGTTTTCATTATGTAAATTGTACAAAACAACGGAAAGTTGGTTCGAATTCGTAGCTTCTACTTGTACACGTGTACGCACTTACGTAAGTGTACTCTAGTACGTACGTGTACGCATTTGCATTCGTATACGGACATGCGTACGTGTATAGACATGCGTACGCGTACGTAGATACGGAACAGTGCCACCCCGTAAACTGTGCCAGCGATCCCAACGTACAGGGCTGTATGTGACACGCGATTGTGTTACTGAGACATGCTTTACTGTAATCTATGTATGTAATGGTACTGTATTGTATTCTATCGTATACTAGCATTACAGCCCGGTTTCTCATTGATACCGTTAAGAAAATCTGGATGCTATGACACTTACTAGTCTAAATATTTTATTGTCCTATTGAGTCAATAGAAGACCTGCAAAACCATTTTTAATCCATATTGTTTGGAAGTTCTGAGCAATAGCTACATTTTTTGTGAAATAAAAACTGTGTGTGTGTGTGAAACTAAATTTCACAAAAGTGAATGTTTAGTGTACAGCCATAGACTAGACAGACTATACTAATACGGATATCTATAACTTCACCTACACCAGTGTGCTTCCCTCCTAAGCACGCCTAGCAACCATAGCGCATGCAATATCGCTTCTGTAAAAAGTAACTTACGTTGTAACAGCACATGAAACAATACGAACTAAAAGTTGAAATATGAAATGTACATGAAAGCGCATTTAGCATTTAAAGCTCAATCTAAACATACAGAAAAGGCATCGCAGACTTATATATCGAGGCGTGTGGATGTTTTCGGGTTGATAGTTTCCATGAAACTTCGTTACGACAAGATGAGTGATTTCTTCCAAATTATACGCGGGACACACCGAGGGGCACAGTTAGTAGCAATCTAATAAACAAAACGAGCAGGATTCAGATGTAATGCAATAAAAGTGTATCATTAACGCAATCGAGTGTGTATATTAATATGGTATTTTACACTATGCAATAAGTGTTCATTAATAGTGAGAAAGTGATATAGCTAGTGTTAAAAGTGACGAAAAACGTTTGTGCAGTCGAGTGCCGTTGGGATGGAAAACTACAGATATAGTGTCAAAAGTGTCAGAACTAATGTTAGAGAGGGGTGTCCTATGTAGTGATGTTTAGCTCGCAGTAAATTCAAATATGTGCTCTTGCCGATTTGAATCGATTGCGGTTATCCCATAGCGCGTCACTCGTCGACGCTTGTAGAGACTATAGCGACTATTAGGACTGCCAATTATTAATAATATGCTGTTCGTATTTTTAATGTTGTACGAATTAATGTGATAGAATCATTTTAATGGAAATATGTATAGATGAAATTCCCTTGCAGTCGAACAATTGATTGTAAAAAAAAAAACTTTTTGTAATTGTTTGCACCGATTACCTTTTGTAATTATTAATGTAACATTCTGAATGTTGTATTTATTAAATTATGTGGTAGGCGATGTATAAATTATTTATATGTGTAAATCGAGTAGATGTAGTCAATTTGTTTGTGCAATAGGTGAGTATCGAGAACAAATAATTACGTAAATTAATGTATTGATTCGAATGTGAAACCAAAGCTTGTGACTACATCGTGTGTGAAAGGTAGGAGGGCTTTGATGGTCGAATGTATACACAATATTAATTGTGCAATATCAAACGTTTCGGGTTAATATTACCTAATGATGGACCGCGAGCTAGAACAAGTTTATTGCGCAATATTATTGATCGTGTAGATGCCGGCTTAGGCACTTGAGTTGACTATTGCACGGTGTCTTTAACATCTGCTACTCTGTATTGCTCTCTTGTGCAATAAATTGTATAAGTTCCTTTTTTCACTACATTCTAATGTTATTTAATAAAAAATGGTACTTAAAATAACACTTTTCTATTAGTGTCTACTGTATTAAATTTAATTGTTATTTATTGAAATAGAAGCCATAATATGTAGATGTAACAAGGATCGCTCGTTGTAATATAGAGTCAATACTTTTCTAACATTTAGGTGTGGATTATAACAATAGTTGTAAATGCAACCTAGAAGTACCCACATGGATGACGTCAGAGGCAGCTTCTTTTATGACCTTTGTATGTTTTGTAACAATGCAATTATAATTATACAAATCGTTTGGTGAAATGCACATCTAGCTTTTCCTTAGTCCAGTCATGAGTTTCAAGAGGCTCCTTTTTTGAAATTTCTTTTTTCTAACCACATGACTGGACCAAGAATACATTTTTAAAGTTTTAGACTGTTGTCACTTTTATTTAATGTATTTAATGAATGTGAGTGAAAGTGAATTCCTTTTGACATAATTTCACTATTGGCCTAATTGTAGGCAGGTAGACTATAAAAATGTAACATTTTTTAATGGAGTCGACTAATAAAATATATTTAATTGTAGGAAAATAAATAGTAGTCTGAATAACTGTCATATATATAGAGATAGTAAAGTGTAGGTTCTTGATACTTTTTTGTGTTAGGACCAGCGAGGCCATGGATCTTTTTTACCCGACTGTAACAAGGGGGGGTTGTTATTCATGTGTATGTATATTATTTGTCAGTCAGCCTAAACGTCTGGCCTTTAGTGTGTGCGGTGTCGTCTGGTTAGTCAGCTGACACTGGGTTTATAAAAGTTATCACTTTTTTACGTTGTCTTTTTACGTCATAGTGCTTCAATACTTCATTATAATTTTCCAAATGCTATTGCAACATTCCATTGCATTTTTATTTATTAACTATAATTTTTGAAGGAAATAATTTTTCATGTGAATTTATTTTATTTTCCGAAATAAGTTGTTCTATATTGTGAATACTAGTCATGTATAATAAACCGATTAAATAGTAAGTATAAGTGAGTCTAGAAATTTTGTATATATGATAGTAATTATTTATGAAACATAACATTTTTTTTTTTCAATTTTTCATAGATTATTTTTCTTTCATTATCTACATATAGTACTTATTTCTACGCTAACATATTACTCTTAAAAATATAATAAATTTAAAAAAAAGTTATTATAGACATAGACAAGAGTTTAATTCTTTTGGGTCTATAGTTGTCGACCTTCTTCTGATATTTCTTTCGCTTCCTTTAATCTAAATGTCTCTTTCAGTAAAGACGTCATATCTTAAAGGTATATGTAGTACTTGCTTGTGTAGTCTTAGATAATTTAATAATAGAATTGGCCATTTTGCAATCGAAATTCAATTTCTGTGGCTATATTGGCACATTTAGACGCTGTCAAATGTATAATTCAGTACCTATCGAATGCTGTTGAGACATCAGAGAAGCCAAACAGTTATGTCTACGCCAGTGCGCTATTCTGTACAGCTTGCGTCCTCCTCTATAGCATGCTTTGGTGACCATAGCGCATGCAATAACAAATGTTTCGGCTAAAAACATTGCATCGTAAAGCATCCGTGGTTGTACATAAACATACATTTTTGCAAAGTCAACCTTATGCCCATATTTTTAAGTCGTATTTACAAAGCTGATGATATTTTTAACGTATTGTTTTGCAAAGTCAACTTTTCGCGCATGATTATAAATTGGCTTTAGAAACTGCATAATTTGACAAGTGCACACTTTTATACGGATGATTTAAGACGCTGACTGTGTATCTTGGTGTTTTTGTAAATCAGTGGTCAGAAGCGTGAAACTAATTTGGCGGCACGGCGCTTGGCGCATGTCGAACTAAAATTTCAAAAGTCACGTTCAAGCTAAATTAAGGCGCAACTCACACAGAGATGACGGCAGTAATGCTCGCCGCTACCCTCGAGTGAGTGGAGGCCAGCAGCGTACTGGTGTGGGCATAGCTCATGTCTTGTACACACATTCCTTTATGCCAAATTAGTGTTACGTATGAGTGTGCATTTACAAGTGATCTGTCGAAAAGCTAGATCTGCATTAAACGATGTAACAATCATACATACCTCTGTTAGAGATATTTTTATTGTAAACCTACATTACGTGTAGTAAATTGTTTATTTAATCCTACCGTTGTTTTATTATTGACTTGATTATTTGAGAAATCAGCTGGAGTTTGGTCGGCCATTAAGTAGTGTTCCAGATTATAAATGGTAGTGTGCACCATTCCCATATTCAAAGACCCAACTGTCTTCCCTGCTATAGCCTGTCGGAGCCATTACAATATATAATCATTATCAGCCTATTGAAAATAGGCACATTCCAGTTATCGCTTTTAGTAATGATCAGTGATCTACTGACATTGATAATTATATTAATATAGAAGATGTGGTATATACGGATCAAGATTTATATTAAATTGTTATCATTGTCCTAAACTGTTATCTACTGTTGATCGTTTTAGAATTCTGTATACAAAGAGTAAAAACGGGTCCATCTGTATGTCCCCAGACTGTATCTCAGGAACAGTGCGTGACAGCTATAAAATTGAAATTCACATTTACAGATAATATATTTCTGCTGCCGCTGTAACAACGAATAGCAGAATAAATGTATCTATAATTTAAAGGGGCTCCTCTACACCAGACGTGTGTTTGCAGTTTTTCTAGATAATGATACGGATTGCGCGTCGAGCGACGAGGTTACGTCTGGACACTGACAACTTTGAGGACTCGCACAGACGGGAGAGATGCATCCCGATGTGAGATTGTTTGATAACAGTTTGTATGACCTATTACAATTATGGCTTAGATCACGGCGTCCCTCATCACGCGACTCGGATATGAGTACAGCCCGCACCATGAAATTAGAATGGCTTCGGCGCTGTACATAAATTAATGGCCAGTAGAGAAGATGATGGTCCGGACTGTTGATCATAAGCTATCAATTCGATATGTTCCACAATATTATTAACATGTAGTAGATACTTGTATACCCATCTAGCAGCTCTTTGCGATTTCACCCGCGTACTCCACTCCCGACAACCCCCTCCCTTTGGGTAGGAGTTTCGAAAAATTCGTTTTCAGCAGCACCGTAAAAGAACCGGCCTAATTTAAAATTTGTCGGTATGTTTGTGATATTTTGTAGTCTCTGATATTTTGTAAGTAGTGTATAGATAAATTAACTGCCCTTAAATTACGGAATCTACGTACCTACAAAAACAACACACATCTACAGCTCCGAACAAAGTCGCAAATGTGTGAATATATAATTTAAAAAAGTTAAATTTGACATGTCATTTTACCCGTCAAATTATTGACAAGCATGTTTTTGTAAATAAATATTTGTGTAACGGCCACAATGATCCCGTTCTCCTGTATCGTGTACTACAGCTCGCTGCTGGCATGCGTGTCCCTCGGCGGCTTCTATAAGAGCCTGGCGACTGCCAACATGAAGCGCGACTTCGGCACTGGTGTGGGTTTGCTGCTAACTGTGCTGATATGTCGTCAATACGTATACCATTCTCTGCTTATGGTATGGGTTAATATCATTATAATAAAATGCTGCAATCGAAGGTAAACGGTATTATTAAAGTTGTATATTCTTTGTATAGGACCCACAGGGCAGGGGCGGACCGTTTGTCACTGGGATAATACTAACTACTTAGGTAAATACCTTTTTGTCGACACCTTTAGCTGATGTGAACCTGGGCTTAAGCCCAAAAAACAACTCAGTTACCAGATTTTTTAATATACGACAAACGATAAATCGGAGCGTTTCGACAATGACTGCCATAGTATAGACATTCGCATTGTTATGTGAGTGAGTAATTCTCCGGTCGTGCCGACCCAATTTGGCTGTAATGTACCATGGTACTAACTCTTGTTAAACCCCTAAAAAAAAACTAGCAAATATCAATTTTATTATCTATACCTAAATAAATCACCATCTTGCTGATGTCCATTTGCTTATTTTCTCATATTTATAATCAGGCGTCTCGTTTTTGAATTAAACTTTCTTTAAGCACGTTTGACTTGGGCTGGTGCTGGTGACGAGAGCGTTACTAAACCGAGGCCGACACAGGTTGAGAGGGGGGTGTAAGTTAATGAGAATAGGTAGTGAAGATAGCAGAGAGAGTTACGCTACGTGTATTTCTGTAGGGACAATAGAGCGAGAGGTGCAAGCACACATTTTTGTCTCTTTCTACACAGAGCCGGTGACGTTTCGTGTAACTGAAGACTTAATTTCGCCTTGTAGTTTAAATTACCAAAGTATTTAATACATAATATTTTTGTAGTTATATGCATCAAATAAGCCTGGCCTATACGTGGACCTACTTGTTATACTTGCATTTGAATGTTAAAAACATTTACGTCATTTGGCTCCATCAAATGCAAGCGCTAAAACTTGTGGGACTGGCGTTTGAAATTAACAGCAACACCATAGACAATGTTAAGGTTGTGAAAGTGAGCGTGGCGGAAAGCTCCAGCGCCACTGTACAGCCCACTTCAGCAGAAATTGCTGCTTATTCATATAGTTTCATTGGATTACATAAAGGTAAATATTCTTTTGATCTATTCCGCTACCTCACCAACGGGTGGGCGAAGAGGACGCTTAATACGTTTACATGATTCCTTATTCGGACGGTTGGTCACCCTTCTGTATGCACGGTCATTTATGGTTATGTGTTCTATAACAATTGCGGGGAGGGACCTCTCGCTTACGGGATACCGGCGTAAGTAGGTAAGGGAAGGAGGAAATGCCAGCGATGCATGCACGACGCGAATGTGAATAAGGAAATAACGAACAGTCGGATCCGATTCCCTTAGACATAGGCGTAATGGTTATGCAGTGGAATTGTGCTCCTTCCCTCCCTTATTTGGCCACCGGAAGTTCACCAACCACTGCAACAAAACTATCACTTCGCGGCGCTATTATCCTATGTAATGTCATCCGTACCACTGTTGATCGGTTGCTACTTCGGCGGGAACGTCACGATTTTTCGATTTCAAGTGGTGTCCTAAGTTCAAATGTCGCTTTATAACGCTAATATATATCTGTCTTTTTCTAACTTACACAACTCGAAGTAATATAAATAAGGATAAAAATAATGTGACTTTATTATTAAATTCCCGCCGGCGGTATTTTGAAATAATTAGTGTCAACAGACGGACAGCGGAGTCTTAGTGTTAGGTCTCCGTTTTTACGCTATGGCTATGGAATCCTAAAAAGAGCAAATGCTGTCAACAATATATTTTTTAAATCTGGGTGAAGCTTGCCGACTCAATGTAGGGACTCCGAACCTACTATTGCAGAACCACGTGCCACTGAAGCTCTTATTACAATGCTTATTTCAGGTCCTTACTTTCGTTGGAAGCACTACTCTGACCACTTAAACGACCAGTACATTGCTAGAGCCGACCTGTGGCCCGTAACCGAACTGCAACTGAAGAAGGGTTTAGTTTGTACTGTTGCCTACTTATTATTGCGAGCTGTATATTCCCCGGAGGTACATGTGTACCTAAATATGTATTTAAATACCTTCTCAGCTCTTAATGTCAATTATTTTATAGTACACTACGATATAAAGCAATTAAATTGTCTATTACTATTACGCATCAGCCGCCAGGTTACTATTAATGTGTTAAGCGATATTCGATATATAACTCTTTAACAACTTTCTAACATTTGTCGCTATTTAATGACTTATAGCCGAAACCAGTGAAGCAAGCAGCAATGAAATTTGTGGTGTCAGTTAAGTTCCTAATAACAGAATTTAAAATATATTAACTTCAGGAACCGGCGCTAAAGTATTTTTTTAATTGGAGAATAAAATTGCATGAGTAGGAAGTGACTCCCAATTTTTCAACACTATACCTAGTCTAAGGGGGCCGCTATAATTCAAATTTCATTTCAGTTATACATAAGTCCTTCGTTCTATCAAGACTATGGCGCAGATTTCCGCTTCTTGTATAACATACCGCTGAGTGTTATGCACTTGCTACGTTACGAGGCTGCAATAATGGTGTCTATGAGCGTCTGTACAGAGACTGGGCTCGGTGTATACTCTTCTAAAAACTCTGCCATTCACACAGGGTAAATTATGTTCCATACACTTCTGTTTTATTAGATGATTCCTGAAAACTATTTATTGTTTTTATCATTCAAATGACGACTTGATATTTGCGCGAAAGTGATAACAATCATATCTAGTGTTATATTTATTAGTTCATATATTCTGCTAACGGTGTGCAACCAATCTGTAGGTATATAAATGCCAAAAATCACTCACTCGTTTCGAAATCTAAGACACTACAAGTGTTAGGAGTTTAAAATTTACAATATCTTTAAGACGCAGGTGCTCACCAAAACACTTAACATGGGATTTTGCAAAATGCGACCATTAAGTGATTGTTTTTGGGGTTAAAATATTTGTACGAAACTTTGTTCCCACAATAGTCGTTCTAAATTTTCCATAGGGTTTCTCTTTAGCTAACTAACTAAGATCTATAGTTCAAGTCTTGTCGCGCCGGTGAGGCTGAGTAGCCTGGAGTGAAACCAGGCGAAGCCAATTGAAACGTTGGGGGGATGCTCTTTTGTAGCCCTCGTGTAAGAAGAGGGGACAAAAGTGGAACAAGAGGAGGCGCTTTTGTGCTCGGGGCAAGGGGCGATGATGGGAACCTCATTCCATTGCACTGTCCCAAAGTTGGTGGGGTTGTACTGTGGTACCGGTCAACCCTGCTATGGACTATATGAGACGTCGGTCCCATAGGGGGCTCACTAGCCGTCGAGGCGCCCTGATGATTTGTTGCTCCGGGGCATCTCACCAAATGCGGCACTAATGGCACTCGCGATTACTCTTGTGGATATTCGTAGCTATAATGCGTCGCGATCCCCACACACCACTGGACCCCACCCAGGGCCGCTGGAGGCACGTGAGTTTGACCGTGTCAAAAGAAAAAAAAAACGGGGTGCTAACTAAGATGGGGATATCTTCATTAAAAAAGATTATTTATATTTTAAAAGTGATAAACAATTGAAATACAATCCCAACAATCATAATTAATTAATAATGAACTACATAGGTGTCTTTACAATAAACATTATCATTTAGACTAATACATTTTGGCGTTCAACACTATGGTGTACTTTTTTCACCAAAAATAGACTAAATAGAGTGTAAATAAATGCATAGATTAGTAAATATAAATTGTTTGTGATAACTGTGCTTTGTGTTTTTTAGGTTTTTAGAAAGAATATTTATATATATTTTAAATTTATTTGCAAAGAATGACTCCAGTGAAACAGAAGAAAAGTTTGATTTTTCATCTATAAAATGTTTTTCCAATAAAAAGCTTTTGTTTGGCCCCACAATGAAGGACACCATCAGCAGTTTGGATATTCCTACTCGCACCTGGTTTTGGTCAAATATTTATCACAAATTACTAAAGTCAAATAAGGAAAGCAGGTCAGCTTATATAGCAAGGGGGAGGGGGTTCCATTAATTACGTGAGACATTTTCCATCATTTTTCGAGCCCGGTCCCTCCATGTTGTCTCATCAAAGATCGTTAGGTCTAGAACAACCTCCATACCGTCCTATTACCTCACGTGAGACTTACAAAATGTAAATTTTGGAGGTAAATGTTATGACTTCTAAGTCGATTGCTAAGACTTCTTTTTAATTTGAATCTACTCAAAAATATTATCCTCTGTTAAAACTTTCAAGGCACACGACTGTAGGTACTGCAGCTGTTGGAATGCCAATTATTTTTCTAAATTTGCCCTCGGATAAAATACATGATATTTGTCTAGAACTTCCATCTCCCCTATGTGAGATTTGATGAGAGTAGTCTCGACCAAAAATGCCTGACGTAATCACTGGACGGTCCCTAGTCTGATTAGATAGGAGTAGGAAGGTATAATAAATACTGGTAAACTGTAGGTTTTATTTTACATAGGGGGACAAACGAGTAATCGGAGTGACGTACTGACTACCTTAGACCATTAACATAAGCATAAACTGGTGCGTTGCTCAACCTCAACCAGCATGGCAAAGGTGTCACTGTTTCCCGATTATTTCTAAAACGAAAGTGAGATCATAGGCTAGCCGGCTATGGATAGCAACATCTTATACAATAACTTTCCTTTGACCTTTTATAACCTATCATAAATATATCTCTTTTTTTACAGAAGTATAGTTTCATTCATTGCTTGGGCAATTTGGCGCGGACCGTCAGTACCTACCGCCATTTTGGCGAGTACCCTGTGGGTGTACATTCAACTGGAATCGGGATACCGGAGATTGTACAATACAACTGGTTCGGTAAGCACTTCGTGAGGCCAAAGGCATAATATTAAGTTCAAGCTTTTACAAAACAAAGCGAAATAATAAATGGTTCTTAAATATAATATAGTTTAAGCAACACCTTTAGTAAACACCGTGATTTGTTAGATACTGTTTATTTTAGGACACGGTTGGTAATCAATAAAAATCCAATAGAACTAAAATATCGTACATTATGAAATTCACCGAATAGATTGTACCTAATTATATTTACAAAGTAGGGTCTTCCGACACTTGAAATACTCGAGAGTGTTTGTATCACGCCGCATGGCTTATTCAATAGCCGCCGTGTCAATGACACTATTATTATTGCGGAATAACGGGCGACTAAGTCATCTGACCATGCGTGCGTGCACCTGTATCGAAATATTTATAGAATTGGGACAAAGTCGTGTGAGTACATAAACCATTTTTTTTACATATTCAGAATAAGAATCGAGTACTGAACAGGGAAATACCCTATAATGTGACGGCAGAGAAATAAACGCACTATAATGTGACGACAAAGAACCTCGTGCCTTGATACGTATCGTACGATATTAAAAAAACAACTTATACGAAACATAACTGGCTAGGAGAGGAAGCGAGACAGAAAATGTGCGCTTTCCTCTTTTGACCCTACAGTAACATATCTTCCTTATCTATCTACACTAGCTTATATCTCCCACTCAATTTCTGTCCGACCACTCTTCGCGCGTTCACCTGCTTGCTCAAATCCAGCGTGCGTAAAGAAAATGGCGGTGATGTTAAGATATCATAATTTTATTTGTTTCAGATGAAACTGCCATGGGACATTGGTTTATCTATAATGCGTTTATTTTGTCTACTTTACCTTACGCCATGTTTCGTGTTAAACGACACCGTCGCGGTCTTCACGTACTACAACTCCATATTTTGGGTGTACCATATAATCCTATTTGTGTTAATGATTATTGCCGTATTAGCTAATAAATTTGAAAAGTCATAAATTTGCTAGCTGCGGCAGGGGCGGTCTTCCATGTGCGGCCCCGGGCCAAAACCAAATATGGGAGCCTTTGCGTGATGCAAATATTTAGCCTACACAAATTCGTGTCTTACAATGATTTTTTGCACTATTTTGTACATAGAAAATGTTGTATTCGAAATTTCAGAAGTCATTTGGGGGCCCAGATCAGCAATCTCTGTTTTACGTATATTTATAGTATGTTAGGTACATATTATAACAAAAATCTTCAAAATAAACATCACTTTATTATAAGTTTATTATTTTTCACGCGATAACTACTAAAAAGATCATGAAATTTGAAAAAAAAAATAATCGAATAAAAAAATGTGATAAGCACGGATGTCATTTTTGGTGATGTGAAAACTAAATAAGTGTAACAAAACAGAAGAGCTTTTGTTTGTTTGTTTGTTTGAATATGGATATAAATAGGACCGGAGTTACGAGGGTCAAACCGGGAAGCGCTGTCAGGACTATGAAAAAAGAGGAAACTTGTTTAAAATTATATAACCATTTCATGCATTTTAACAACATTGATTTATTGCAATTTAACTTGTCTATTTTATATATTAACCACATAAATTATCTATCGTTTACAATGTGATCTATTACAGCAGTATGTATTCAATGGTATAGTTGTAAATTCAATATGTATTATAATGGAAGACATATTTGGTTATTTCGAAACCGTTTCATGTGGCTCCAGTACTCCTTGACACTGCCCTTGATACTGTGAATTCAACCTTATGTAATTTACACTTATGCTACCCTTGCAAACTTTGTTTTAGTATAGTAATAAAATAATTTAACAAAACCTTTATTTAATAAGATAAAGTAAAAGTAAAAATATAACAACCTTAAATTGATAACCATATTTAACATCTCATATATAACGTTTCAAACGTTCATTAGTATAAAATAAAAATAGGAATGTAACACAATACCGAAAACAACACTTTCCTTAAAACATACAGAAAAATATAAATTATACACCAGTTGCACTTTATTTGAACATTTTTATGACTTTGATCTCTGGAAACGAGTTTCAAACTTCATTATTACTTAAAAATATAGTCCGTATTCGTATATATCTTATTTAAAAATATAGTCCGTATCCGGTTTCCTATTATTGTCTCAGATGTCTCTTAAGTATTTAGAAGGGGCGTAAGATAAAAAAAAGAGCCGCGTGCAATGCTTTACCGCGCGTTTGTCTCTGCATCTTGCACTGTAGAATTATGTTCGTTTTTAAGGAGTATGCTCTAGTGACGTATTGATGCTGACACGCTCAGTATGCTTCTTCTCTTACAGTTTAAATGCGCGTGGCGTGGATGGTGACGGGCGGATTCTCAATAGTCGTCTTGTTCTGAATTAGTCGGAGCTCTTTCAGACTCGCGGGTATTTTACCAGAAGGATGAACAGCTGAAATGAAAATACAAATCCTGACATGTAAATTAAGTGCTTATTTACATCCCAGTAACGGTGTTTTTATAATGTAGGTGGGTAGTGCGTTTGAAGTGTTGGGCTCGGAATGACATGACGTGACGCGAATGGGGAGTAAGCTTCCCATTGTCGTACATTATCCAGGTACCGGGCATAGTAATTATATGGATGTTCATGGGCGTCGTTAGTCGTAAAATAAAGATTCCATTGCTTCCATTGTCCCCCCTATTCTATATAAAAAATTAGGTTTGTGTGTTGTCCTAAGGAATTTGGACGAGACGGCAAGACCGCCGAAAATTCAAGCTAACAAATATGACCTTCTACGTCTGGTATTCGAGTGGGCAGGCGACCAACGCCCGGCGACTGACCAAATGCTAAGTCATGGACAGATCTTTCCGCATGTTCGGTGGTAGACGATCCATTGGGCATGGTGGGCTCTCGATCTCTCAGAGATCACTCTGCGGGTGGGAACAGTTGCAGTACGAATTATATTGCCTTTTCAATATACTGCATGGGTCGGTCTGTTAACGCATCCCCGCTATGGGATCTGTATTGGCACACATAGTTTTATATGTAGCAACTGAGACAAAGACAGATAAATTTTTACTTTTCCCGCGGGCTGCCTGAGATCATATCAAATGGTCGTGGTTGTAGGGGGTCGGTTCTTTTTTTTATAGCCCCGTAGAGCGCCATTACGGTCACGAGATACTTGCATCCAGCGGCCCTCCGCCACCTTAACCAAATCGACACCGGATAGGACGCTAGACTTTCTAGAGTCAGGATTAATCACGTCACAACAGAACGTCTCACCTCTGGCAGTGTTGTAGGTGTCGTTGACGACGGTTTGTAGCGTCGCTATCGTCTTCTCCAACGACAGCTTGAGGTCGTTTCTCGTGAGGTGAGACCAGGCGAGGAACAGCGCCGCGAACAGATCCCCCGTGCCCGTGAAATCAGCTTCCACCCTCGGTATTTCGATCTTATAACACGAATCTGGAAATATACACATATAAACTTCAATCTACCCGCTGTACTATACTCTACTAATAACTAACTCTTAATTACAACATGGTAGTCTATACTAATATCACAAAGAAACATTCTTTTGTTTGGCTCCGAAACTACTGGATGGATTTGAAAAAATATTTCAGATACACGACCCTACACTATGTCTCGTGAACTAAGACGTAAGAGATCAGTATGAAAACTTCGATAATGTAACCAAAGGTGTGAAAAACATATCAAAACAATCCTATTTTAATATTATTCATACATACGTATGTATTATATTTAAATTATGGACAACCCGTCCCGACAAAGTTATATTCTATCATAAGTTGAATTTGTTGTCATTGGGACGCGTAGTGTTTACGAGGCCGAAATTAAAATTTACGATTCCTTGCCATGTTTCATAAATATCTGTGTGAAGCCGGGACGGCCCGCTAGTGTTAATAATAAAGTGTGTTTGTGGCTAAGAGTTACAAAAATACAAGATCTCATAATAAACTGTTATTCTAAGGCGTCAATGGTGTATATAAAAATATATTTGTGCAAAGTCAGTAATTCAGACTTAGGTCGTTTTACAAAGCAGATCCTATAAGAAAGAGTTGCATAATTTAAACATACTTTGGATAGTCAACCTTACGCGCATGTATATAATTTGTTTTTGCAAAGAGCATGATATAGGCATATCTCTTCTACGGGTTTGAGACGCTGACTGTGTATCTTGGTATTTTTCCAAAGCGAATGTCTTTCACGAACCTACTCAATACTACATTCGAGTGTCATTTCTATCGGCAAATAAAAGAAACACACTTTTTATAGTAAAGAAAACGAGCAAGCCAACGCCTTTTAAAAAATAATTACTATGCAGATGCGTTGCTCTCCAATGGGTCATTATACACATACATACACACATGTAACTACATACCCTTATTGCTAGCGATTCCCGTCATCGTGGTACCGTTACCCAGCTCAGTGCTGGACAGCACAACAGTCTCTACGCCTCTGTCGTGAAGAGCCTTTATCGCTTTCAAAGCGCTATCCAGGTCCTTCATCGGTATCCCTGTTATGAGCTCTGCCTCGAACTGATTCGGCGTCAGAATATCGGCCAGGGGAACTAGGACATCTCTGTACACTGGCAGGACATCTTCCGGGACATACATCTTCCCGTTGTCGCCCATCACTGGATCGCAAGCTGGAAATGGAATGAAATAACAACAACATATCTTCACAGTGGTTCCCTAATGGGATAGGCAGAAAGAACTGCGTGCCAAACGTCACCTTACATATTGCTTGCTGCTGTACAGATTAATCACTCTCAATACAATCACGCCGCTTGTGAAGACTCTTGACACTAACCGATCAATTTGACTATGGTATGTCAGTCTTGGCCTTAACTGGGCCCTACACACTTTCACCGGCTACGCATAAACCGCACGAAGCGCGACACCGAAAATGTCGCTTTACGGCGGTATCATGTGAGCGAGAGGTATCTTTCCGGCCTAATTCCGCTGCTGCGACAAACATGGCCTTATTTGTCTGGACAGCCAAGTTTGTCACGGGTTTTAGCTCTTTATGGCCCGCAGATGGGAGAGATGCATCACGATATTGTTGCTTAATCCGGGTTGCAGCAGGGAGTCTCGGACCCCACCATGGTTCAAGCCTTGTCGAGGCGGTGGGGCTTAGTAGCCCAGGGTGAACCCAGGCGAAGCAAATTGAACCGAGGGGGATCTTTGCACCCCTCTTATGAGAAGAGGGGGCTTAAAGATCAGGAGGAGGAATCGCTCTCCGTACCCCTCTTATAAGAAGAGTGGACTGAAGAGCAACAGGAGGTGGCGCATTTGCTCACGGGGGCAAGGGGCGAGGATGGGAACCTCACCCCATTGGCCTGCCCCAAAGTCGGTGGGATTGTCCTGTAGTGCTGGGCAACCCCATCTATGGGTGTGGAGTTGGTCCCTTAGGGGACTGACTAGCCGTCGAGGGGCCCCGATGATTGTTGTTCCGGGGCACCTCAACAAAGGGCGGCACTGCTGGCACTCGCGGTGGTTTTTGTGGGTATTCGGCACTTTCATGTGCCGCGAGTCCCACACACCACTGGACCCCACCCAGGGCCAGTGAAGGTGCGTAAATACGTTTCTCGGCGTCAACAAAAAAAAATTGGAATTATTCAATTGTTAGTTTCTTGTATTATTTTATTTAATATTGTTCTTGATTGTGAATACGGAGAGACCATCATTATGTAAATGTATTTAAAAGACTGGAGACTAAACATGTAACAGTCCCTTTATCCCCAGAAGTGGTGATTTCTTGTATAGAATTTAATTGGGACATTGTAAGGATCCCCTCCATTGATCTTGAATATATCTCGGCCCAAGAGTGTTTCCATTATAAACACAATATTTCGAGCCCAACTGACTTCATAACATACCTGTTAAGCTAATTTAACTATTATCATTATAGCCAGAGAGACAGGGTCAATCATCCCCCGATTCTGTCGTCGAGGCAAGGTCGCGCGCGGTAAACAAAATGACGTCGGCCCTGGCGTGAATGAATGGCTCATGAAGAGGATCATGACTGGGGGCCCGTACCCCTCTTCACGCTCAGACAGGTGAAAGAACTCGCGTACGGTGGTCTTGGAATATCTAACCGGTACCTATTGGAGCTAGGCAACTCGCGGATCGTATTGGAATTAGTCCCTACTCCGATGGTGTCTTTCGGACTGTTCGTAGTCGAACGTGTGGTGCTATTGTTTGACTTGAACCTATTATCTGACTTAAGGCACAAGTGTGTGCGCCAACACTACTTTTTCACACACAAACACACACACACAGTACCATCAATGACGCTTTAAGTCTGACCCGGAAATCAAACCCAAGACCTCACGTCTGTGGTTGAACATGCTTACCCCTAGACCGCGAAGTCAGTCAATTGTGAGGAGCAGCAATGGAACGTGATCGGGAAGCGTTCAATAAAATACGCCTGAGAATGATGAAGTCGAAATAAATTGATGTTAGTAACAGTATCACTAAGTTCCTTATCACAACGCTATTAGCCTCCACACACAGTAACATCTTAATCAATGTTCGTTATCAAAGATTTAACTATCGTGTTGTCACTGACTGGAAAAACACTAAGCATTATCATCATCAACCCCTTCCGTCCCATCCCTTACTTCACGTAAAGATTGTGATTTTCCCTGATAACAGCTTGATTGAGGTGATGTCCAATACTCAATATGGGGTATTGTATATGTATCGTATATAACGTGTTAGCACAGGAAAGAGTACCATGTCATAGTAACGTTCCGAGTGGGTGGAGCCTGCGAGCGAGACATGTTACGTGCAACAAATTGTCACTTTCACTTTACAAGTGATGCACGGTAGGCAACACGTGTGCATACCCTCTATATGGATGTTTATGGGGGTCAGTAGCAACAGATGGCTGCCGACTGCTTGTTTGCCCTTTAAAGTACATTATCATTATTGTAGTATTGGATGTAAATCCGGTTCGAATAATATAGAAACAAAATGATGAACACTCAGAACCGATAGCAGGTGTCCATCGGTTCTGAGTGTGTGACCTGCCCATTGCTAATTAAACGAGCTCCTTCGTCGCGTGATATGGGATACTTTAGTTCTATGCCTTATGACTTCGTTACGAATTTTCGGTTAGAGGAACAACCAACATTTCACGTTCAATAGCCCGTTGGGATACCGTTATATACATACCTACACATATTATTAATATACATGCTTCACGGAATATATATGAATTAGTACATTAAAAGCCATGATGTACCACATTACTATAATCTATACCTTTAATCCATTGATGGAAAGAGGACAATTGATTTGTAATAAATTAAAAAAAAAATCTGCTTACTGTCTGAATAAAATGAAGGTTGATCTGTATCAACCTTGTTTAGGTTAGCATTCGATTTTTTTCATATCCGATATAGACGTTTCGTCATCAAGGCTATGTTTAGAAATACACAATGATTGTTTCACATTAGAACAGCTTTCATAATTTTGCTGCCACATATATTTCTAAGCAGAGGTAACACTTTAACAGTATCTACAGATAAAGGAAAGAAATCAGAAAAATTGCTAAGCAGCCCTTGGCGCCACCACTCTGACTTGCACTGACCAGCTGGTCTACACTGGGTGTTTCTAAACATGGTAGGTTACGAGATGGTAATCTGGCTAGATCATCTAACGTTGAATATGTACTATGGGGACATAGTATTGAGTTGAAGTTCAATCTGAAACTCCTAAAGCTACTGAAACCTACTAATCTAAAATTGTAAATGTAAAAGTTCCTGAGAGTAGCATTTGTGTGAATTCAAGTGGCGATTATTGAAATAAAATTTTAATTCAACAGTATTTTAATAATGGAATAAAAATAATTGCAAAGAAAGAGATGAGAGTAGCAGAGATACAGTGGTTTTGGTCTTCATGAAAAGATACATTTTTTTTCTGCAATACACCAAAGGCTGTTAATAATATACAAATAAAGATAATGACATAATTAGTAAATAACAAGGACTTTTCGTGTGAAATAATTTAGTTTTTGTTTTAAGTTTGTCTGAAATTATAACCACAGTCCTGAAAATTTAAGACCATAATCACATTTATGTGATACATACATGCGCATAATAAAAATAAAGAATTGAGGAGTCTTTTAGTATACAAAAAGAATATTGTTTCCTATATGACAAGAGGAAAGCAAACTTCCGATGCCCATAGATACCCGCAAGTTGTGCAAGCTTAGTGCTAGCCTTGGGGTAGGAGTATGTCCTTTTTTGAAGAAGGCCAGGTCGTATTGGTTCAGGAACGCAGAAGGTGGTAGCTGGTTCCACAATTATTATGTATGCGGTAGGAAACTGTGTATGGACATCAAGGCGGAGGCAGTGGCACACTTGTGCTGTGGTGTCCAAAAGTGTAATTCAGAGAGTTATCCTTGAAGATCAACCTCAACAAAACGGATTGAAGAAAGGAATATTCAAGAGTAAACGTAAATTATTCATAATTTATCTTATAAAAATGAAACAAATCTCACAAGTCTCACAGAAATGTTAGCAGTTGTGATATAATCTCACATAATATCTTACCTGGTCTTATAGAAAGCTCACTAGTTTTTTAGTAAAATAATGGAAGCACTTACCGTACACTAACTTTGGATTTTTTTGTCTAAGTTTTTTTATGATTTCAGCTATCTGCATAAGAGAGTCTGGTGATCTTGAGTAGCCCGTAAGGAAGTGAGTATAATGGTGAACATCATTCAAAATGAGTCCTTCAATCAATTCTTCCATTTCCTCATTCTTCAAAACAGTTCCATTAATGTGTTTGTATCCAGTATGTGTCGAGAACTGTACTGTATTTATTGCGTCTACTTCAAATCCTAAAATCTACGAAAAAAAATCAAATATAGCTTGTTAGTGTTGTTTAAATTTATTTCTTCTGCAGCATGTATATAATTAATTTACAAGACCATGGAAGATCCCCATTTTGCATACCCCTAATTTTTTGTATGTTTCAACCCAGAAATATCCAATATGGGATAAAAGTTACTACAGGATAAAAATGTTAATTATACTGTACTTGTAATAAAAAAATTGTGAAGCCATTTCAAAGAAGTTCAAGAAACAAACAAATACTACTATTTTATATATTTTTCATTATTTGTTTGGGTTTGTTATTCTATTTAGTGTATACATATGTTTATTTATTTGTTGCATTTGTGTTTTTGTTATATAATTAGTGTACACACTAATTTTGGATGGGGTTTTAATTTTGAATGGGGTAAAAATTTCAAAATGATGGAATAAGTAGTACATTTGTTCCAGCGCTTAAGTTAATAATGTCCACAGACATTTTAGTGTGCATAAATTCTTAAATATAAAGTTATAAATAACAATATTTTTATAAGTACATTTATTTGCATGTGATTTTTTAAAGTTAAATAATAATCAAAATACAGTAAAAATATCATCTAATCTTTTTATAGTATAAGAGGACAAACATGACTATGACATACATGCCCATAAACATCCACACAATTATTATAATATTGAGTGGCCCTCCTCTCTTCCTCCTGCTCACAAACCACACAGTGATAAGAGATAGCATTGCTGTCACTGTGAAAAATCCTATAGCACAAATGGCCTAAACATGAACTATAGCATAAACATTATCCTATAGGATTACAGAAATGGTCAGTTATTGGTTAATAAACAGTATTAAAGGGATATAGCCAATTTTTTTGAAGGAACTAAAAGAATGATATTATAAACACTTACCTGAAGAGGAAACACTGCACTCTTATTACCAACGTATCCATGTACTACATGACTTTGAATTGAAAGGACCTTGGCTTGCAAAGACATATTTGTTAATATAAGAAAAGTTATTTGGCTTTATTCAAAGGAGTGCAACAACAGAACACTGTATTATAATTAAATAAGTAACAATAAAAAAATAAAATTTTTGGTAGTGAAACACACTTATTTATTTGTGTTATCAGTTTTGCTATCAGTTCACTAGTCGTAAAATAACATTGACTAGTGTAAGAGGACTCGCGAGATCCGTCTGCAAGTCAGCTTATGCTAAACTCTACTCACATTCACACGCAATGAACTAAGAATTAATGTATTT
This sequence comes from Eumaeus atala, assembly GCA_017140195.1. Classification (NCBI taxonomy): domain Eukaryota; kingdom Metazoa; phylum Arthropoda; class Insecta; order Lepidoptera; family Lycaenidae; genus Eumaeus; species Eumaeus atala. Next base: position 723,344 of record JAFELO010000508.1, read on the forward strand.
GTATACACTACACTAATCATCTGTAAATATAGTATCGAATTTTAACTTAAATAACTCCTGCTGCCTGCCTCGTCCCTTTCCGAAACCCGAACTTTTGACGTTTATCGTCTAATTCTGACAGATGATTCGTGATTGATATTTGACACGGTACGAATTCACACGGGCCCCGCAAGGGGTCCGGGAAGGCTAGGCCAGAGCAATTTGCTCCCTACTAGCGGGTTCATCCGCATTCCGTTAATACGGAACGGGCCTTGGGTTTAAGAAGTGTCAGTAGAAGAAAAGAACCCACTCAGTCGGTATCCACCGCCCTGCTGAGGTCGTACCTGGGCGGTCTGCCCCTACCGGGTGAGATCACCGGTTGACCCGGTGAAGGCCCAGCTGAAGGCGACCTGCGACCTAGGTCGATGTCTCCTCACGCACGGGTTAGGTTACTTCACGGCTGAGTGTTTGGGTAAGAGAAAAGACAGAGAAGCAAGATGTTACTGTGTGGTAAGAGAGAAGGTGACAAGGCGTGTATGAAGAGTCATACACGCCTGTCTAGGAAGTGGATGAACGGCGAGATCCCCGGTATTCACGAACATTACTATTATAGTAGTGCAGTGATACCGGCGATATCTCTTCGCATTGGCGCTAGTAGTGAGCAGTATTTATGCACCGAACAGGTGCGGTTGCGACATGATTTCTGCGGCTGGCGGCGGGGCCGCTTGCTCAGCGGGCACAGCCGGAGCGACAGTATGAGTTTCGCCTGTCATCTCGTCGTCGGAGTCTAATGGCGTGGCTGTTCCGAGGGCTGCTGTCCTCGGTCTCCATCTTCTTTTCTTCCTTGGAGGCTTTGCCGGTTGCGGGCCTCGAGGGATGGGAGCATTCGCTGCTGCCATTAGCGAATGTGCTGATGGCGGTGGCAGTTCCACGTGGGGCGCCGGTGCAGGCGCGGGCGCTGGTGGTCGGCGGGGCTCACGCGTGAGCGCAATAGCCCCCGCACGGCGATTCTTCGCTTCGCGCACGTACACCGGGCATGAGCGGCTGTTTGCTGGATGTGCGCCAGAACAGTTGGCGCATATGGCTGCTTCCGTCCTTGGAAGTGGGCAATCCCGTGCAGCGAGCCCGCCGCCACATCGCACGCAGACTATTGTCTCCCCTGCCTGGCGGACGAACTGGGGCTCGAAGCCGAGCCGCTCCAGCTCCGCCGTGATGTCGTCTGGGCTTGTATTTTCCAGGAGGCCTCTTATGGCCACCTTAACGGCCTTTTCCGTCGGTAGTGAGTATGTAAACCACGCGACGCCTTGTGTACGCTCCAGCTCGCACAGATAGTGCTGGATTATGCGATACTCGTCGGCGTCGCGTGGTGTGAATCTCACGCCTTTCCCCGCTGGGCGTGCGTTTGGTGCACGGCCGAGGCGTTTGCGTAGCTCCGCGAAATGTTGCACCCAGTCAGGCAGGCGCTCGACCACCTATGGCGGGTAGCGCGGTGTCTTCTCGGGCGGGCGTGTCTCGGCGGCTGCGACAGCAACATCTCCCGTCTCGCTCTCGGCCGGAGGTGTGGCTCGGGACAATGTAGGCGTGGATTCTGTATCCATAGGCGTCTGCGCGGCTACGGCCGCGAATGAACGAGTCGCAGGCGCCTGTTGGGAAGTAGGTGTGGAGGTGGACGTCGGTGCGTCCACGTACCTCTTAGTAGGTGGACTAATCGATGGACTGATCGATGGCACGGTGAGCTCCGGCTCCGGACGCGTGCGCTTTGCGGCGGTCTTCTTCCTTGGGTCTTGCGGCGGGCTGCGCTGCACAAGCGGCGCGGGTGCAGGCGGCGCTGGCACAGGTGGCGTCGGCCGCGGCTGGATCGGGCTCGGGTCCCTGCTGCTCGACGTAGAGTTGTCGCGCGGGGATGAGGAGGCCGTGCTGCCCGCGGAGGATGATGAAAGGGGGAAACCTCCCTGGCGGATCAGGTCCACTATTCCCCTGTATCTCTCGCGGGGAAGATTCCTTTTCATTGTTTCGCGGTTGTCGCGAAACGCTTCCACGTCCTGCACGCGAGAGGCGTATTCTGCAGGCGTCATCTTGGAGGCGTGTCCCATGCCGGACGGAGCTGGTCCGGACTCTCCGGCAGGCGCTGCCGGACTGCACCCAGGTGGAGGGATCAGTTCCTTCCGCCCCGATGCCGGCAGCGCGCTGCCGTGAGGCTTGCTCGGCCCTGGCTTCCCGGAACTCTGGCTGGGCGGCGTTCTTCTAGATGGTGCACCTGGAGTCTTCGACGCGCGAGATCGAGAGGTCGACCTCGAGCGCGTCGCCGGCTTCTTCGGTGCACTTGGTTTGCGTGCGCCATCCATGACGGCCCACGCGAAACTTTACAATCTTCTTAAAAATCGCAGTGCTGGTCGTGGACAACCTTCGCGTGACCACTCGGCGACCGCGCTGGCTTGCACGGCCGCCGGGAAGCTGTTCGTGGTGACGCAATCACACTCAGTTGAAAACAACAAGAAAATTATCGCGTAATTTTCTTTTTGTAGGGTAGCCTGGAAAGGTGGTCGTCACGAGCGTTCAGGAGCACTCCACAAGCGACGAAGGTTGGGCCAATCCCTGATATTTGACAGTTCACCGTTTACAGTTTTAAACAGCTGCCAGCACCATAGAGCTAATAAAGACGAGAAGGACTGAGCCGATTGGCTGTTCCCATAAAATTTTTTTACGCCAGTGAACATATGATTCACACGATGACATAAATACCCATAATGTATGGCTCTTTTGGGGCCGATTTTACATTCTTTGGATAAATAGGTAGATAGCTATCTATCGTATAATAATATCGGGGTGTTTATCAGCAGAATAAATATTTTCAATCAACTGCAAACCAGAATATAATTATCTATGGATTTCTCTAACTATCTTCACACGAATGTTTGTAGGCGAGACGCACTTATGTTATTTTCGACTAATCGTGAGGCATCAAATTTATAAATATTGGTGGGATATACTGATTACTGTAACAAAATATAATAATCTATAGTTAACTCACAAAATATTATGTAACCAGACCCCGACCATACATATCATACTCTATATAAGAAATTGCTTACCTTTTTTGTATTGTTTGATTTTATCGGGAATCAATGAAAGTAAAACAGTTTCCTTTGTAAGACGGAATCTTCTCTATCTCTGTGTCATCACAGTTATGATAACCGCTCATTATTTTTGGCCAGAGGGTATTAGGTAGTTAAGTATCAATCTATCCTCTAGGATTGCTATATCATAGATTGTTTCAAAAACATCCATTTTCACAAAAAAACAATACCCACTAATGAATATTTATAAAACACAACATATTAAACAATATTTAAATATTGGAGGCCACCTCCAACATTTAAATATTGTTTAGTAACCTAAAGCCGTCAAAACGCAAATTATCTTACAGATAAATCCTTAACCAGCCGTTCTAAGAGCAGAAAATTGTATTATTTGGGTAGGGACTTTATTCTATGAATAATATCTATCTAATCATTGAAAATTTGAAAATTTGGCTATCGGATGAATAACTGCTATCCGACAATGTCTATTGAAAAATCGGCCCTAAATGAGGCATTTTTTTCCGCTTGTGAGAACGAGTGGTTAGTGAAATCGGAAGCCCATAAACAGGCATGTGGCGACAATGTATTACCACCGTTGTCTATGTCCGCATTGCGCAGATAGAAATTGATGAAAAAAGGAGAGACAGATAGTGAACCACTGTAGCTCTCTTTTCTGACAGCAGTATTATCTTTGTCTCCAAGCGCACTTCGCAGAGAGAAACAAATGAAAAAAGATAGATAGTGTACTACTGCATTTGTTGTCCCTTTCCACGTTTTAGGATGGCTTCCCTTCAATATATATATTAACGATACGGCTAAATCATGTTGTCATATGGATTTATTTTTATAAAAACGCCATAATTGGCCTTGGAAAAAATGTCGATATCTTCTTTTCTTCATCT